>LBNU01013573.1:117965-169442 GCA_014162995.1 Artemisia annua
TACTAGAAACTAAACTAAGCATGCAATCTTGACAAGGAAATAAAAGGAAATGTGTACCTTTCGTCTTCAATAGGTTTTTCTTCAAAGTCTTCAAGGGATTGTAAGATCTTGTGGAGGCAACTTAAATTTCCAAGCTTGTATGACAAATTCATTACGTTGGTCCCCATTGTCTCATTTGACCAAAGTTGTTTGATCTGAACATGTTTTGTATTTGACTTGGGTGTATATATGGTGGAAACATCCCCCAAGGATTGAAGTTCCACATTTGATGATTATTGTTAAAGTTTCGTCTATTTTGGTTTACTCTAGTTAGAGGAGTTTTAGACCTAGGATGAGAACTTATTTGTTTTCTAGGTGGTGGAGTTTTGGACCTTATTTTTGGTTTAAAGGTTCGACCTCGGGTTTTAAAGATGATTTACGAAAGCTTTTAACTTCCTCATCACTAGCAATGGGTACTAATCTATCTTTTAAAAGTATGTACTTCGGTTTTGATTCTAATGGTTTTGATTCACTAGTTTCACTTTCGAATTTTACACTTTTTGTTTTACTAGTTGATGCTTCGTTTGTATTATATCCTAAGCCGGTTTTATCTCCGGATGATCTTTGAGCGCTAATTAGTTTTCTAAGTGATTTACTACTATTTTCGAATTTCTCTAGTTTAGTAATTTATTCCTTAAGTTGTTTATTTTCTTTTTCAACAACTAGACATTTTTTACATTCACTTAAACTTTCTTTACCTTTTTCTAGATTATTTAGTTTAGTTTTTAACTCAAGTATTTCATTTTTTAGTTGGTTGTTAGTTTGTTTTAGTAGTTTATTTTTAGCCATTACTTTTTGTCCTACTTTGCATAGTATCCTATATTCGCTATCTAAGTCTTATTCATCTAAGGATAAATTATCATCACTATAGTATTCGGTTTCGGAACTTACCTCATCGGATACCTTTGCCATGAGACACTTTTCTTCTCTTGTTGTCTCTTTTTCATCATTGTCACTATCGCTCCATGCTCCTCCTACGAAGGCCTTGTGATTTTGACTTCTTGTCAATTTCGGACACTCACCAATGAGATGGTTTGGATCTCCACACTTGAAGCACTTCCTTTCGCTTTTGCCATTCTTGTCGTCCTTGTTTCTATGCGATGTCTTTCTTTCATCATATGGTTGTCTAACGTATCTTCCTCGTCTTTTAAAGAATTTCTTGAAATCTCTCACGGCCATAGCATATTCTTCGTCATCACTTTCGGATGTTGAGTATTCTTCGTCACTAGAGTCCTTCTTTGCTTTTAATGCAATTGATTTGCTTTGCTCCCTTTTTCCTTTGACCATTTCAGAATCTTTCTTTATTATCACTTCATGTACTTTCAAGTTTCCGATTAGTTCATCAAGTTGTAGAGTTGATAGATTCTTTGATTCTTCAATAGTCGTCACCTTAGCACGCCACTTCGGATGGAGAGCCCTAAGAAATTTCCTTACAAAATTCTTGCTAGAAAAATTCTCATCAAGTGCTTTTAAACTTGTGATGATTGTGTTAAATCTAGCAAAAGCATTATCTATCGATTCCTCTTCTGGAATCGTAAATTGTTCATATTGTTGTACAAGAAGATCTATTTTATTATCTTTGACTTGACTATTACCTTGGTGAGTGATTAGTAAAGAATTCTAAATTTCTTTTGCGGTATTGCACATAAAAATTCTTTCATATTCTTTGCGTGGTAACGCATTGTAAATCACCATTTTAGCCTCATTATTTTTAGAAAGTTTCTTTTTCAAATCATCGTTTTGTTTTTCATAAGAAACAATTTCATCCTTTTTAGTTTCGGGATTATATTGTAAAGGAAGAAAATCACCATTAGTAATAACATGCCAAAGATCTAGATCCTTTGATTTCACATAAGTTTCGAATCGATTTTTCCAATATAAAAATCCATCACTTTCAAATAGTGGTGGTCTTTGCATAGATTGCCCTTCTAAATATTTTTCCGATTCCATAGATTGTTTCAAGTTTTAAAATACAATATATTTTAAAAATCTTGTTTGACGTGGCTCTTGATACCAATTGTGGAAAACTAGAAGGGGGGGTTGAATAGTTTTACGTCCTTTTTTATAATTTATGAAAACAAGTTTGTTTTAAAAACTTCGATTCTAGTTTATGTGAATTCAATACTTGCACTATATGAACAATTATAGAGTTACTAACTAACTAAGAAAATATAGTATGAGTAAATAAGTAATGAAAGAATAGAGTTAGAAAGATCAAACCACAACACAAGGATTTATAGTGGTTCGGCTACAAGGTCACCTTCCTTGTTCCTACTCCACTCTCCAAGTCACCTACTCGAGAGTTTTCTTCACTATGTCAACAAACTCCCTTGTGGCGGAGAAATCTTACATGACTTTCGCTTACACCAATTAACGACACAAAGCTAGATGTCGGGTTCTAATCCTAGCTAGAACCAATCTCACAACTCTTCACAACTTCTACACTACTTGTACACACCACAACTTCTTCACTACTTCACACAACTTCACTACTACACTACTTCTTCTTCTCTACACAACTTCTACTTCACCTAAAACTACTTATTACAAGCACAACACAACTTCACAAATGATTTACACAATATACACTACTAATCTACAATACTTCTTAAACTTGATGTTGAAGGAGTATTCTTCTTTTGCACTTTGGATGAGGATGGATGAGGAGGGATTGAATCACTTGAAACAAGGATTAATAATGTTATGATCAAAGGGTTTTGAAAGATGTTTAGAG
Source organism: Artemisia annua (assembly GCA_014162995.1). NCBI lineage: Eukaryota > Viridiplantae > Streptophyta > Magnoliopsida > Asterales > Asteraceae > Artemisia > Artemisia annua. The sequence goes on from LBNU01013573.1 coordinate 120,739, forward strand.
AGGATTGGATCTGAAAATTTTAGTGCAAAAGGTGAGAAAAATACCAGGTTTGAGGTGGTATTTATAGGCAAAGAAATCTGACACAGGGAGCGTGCCGACCCCCTTAAATGGAGGCCGGCCCCCTTAAAATTAAGGGGGCCGCCCCTTATAATTAAGGGGGTCGGCCACCTGTAACGGCCAGATTCTTTGTCTTTTTCTGGGGAAAGTTTATTTGGTGAAAAACTAACTGATTTTGGTTAAAAATTTGAATTCATATATTTAGTATGATTTAAACATTTTTCTTTATTACCAAAAGTGTTTTTCAAAAATATATAATATGTTTATATTATTTAATAAACTTTGTAATAATTAATTAAGTACCCCTTTGATCATAAAATGTATTAAGCACTTGTTTATTCATATCTTAAGTGATTTAGTTGGATAAAATGATATAAACTAACTTAATACTTGTTTACGTAATAATCTTGCGTTTAATGTTTTTACATTTTGTGATCGTCAAAACATAGAGATATCGAAAAATATAAATAACGTTTTTATGCATTATTTATATCAACAGTTTGGACGTTGGACGACTTATGGTCATTCACAGTTGGGTCTGCCCGCATGTATATCGATAAGAAGCTATTGATTTCTGGTGGTGATCCTACTCGATGATGTAAAGTTATTCCTCAAAAGGTAAATATTTTGGCTTGGAGGATTTCTTTAGATAAACTTCCGACCCGTATAAATCTGGATGCTCGCAGGTTTGATGTGCCATCAATTCTCTGCCCAATATGTAGAGAAGTCTCTGAAAGTACGAATCACTTGTTCTTTCAATGCTTGTTCATCGTTGGTGGGAGATCCAGATCCCGATATATATTGCTTTCGTTTCAGCAATGGATGGATTGGTTCCTAAATCTGTGGTTAAGGAGGATGCAAAAGGCTATATTGGAGGCTTGGTTTTTTTTTTTTCGCTTTGGTGGCACATGTAGGCTCATAAGGATGCTTGTGTTTTTCGAGTAGTGCGGCCGAGAGAAAATGTCTTCTTTGATAACTTTGTCTTGATGACGTTTATTTGGATTAGTTGTAGATGTAGTTATAAGCAGTTTAGTTGGGTCGGGTGGCTTCAAAACCGTCTCTTATTACTTCTGGTATGTAATTATCTTGGTTTCTAGCTAGCTCCTTGCTAGTTTTATAAAATTTCGCCGTTCAAAAAAATAAAATAAAAATGAGACGGAGTTTGAACCTTGCTATCCTGAACTAGATAGCTAGAAAATAGTCCGGATAAAACAACCACAAACACTTATTAGAGCGCATACATTAAAACCGGCCAAAACGGCTCAGATTTATTCGACCGAATAGATCCCTTTCCATTTACAAGTGGAAAGGAAAGGCATAGACGGGTTAGGTCAACATATGTCACCGGTGAAATATCGTACTTTCCTTATGTATCGCCTTATTATTCCATTATTTCCGGTTGATGAGATATGCCCTGTTTGTCGCAAGGCATGTTTGGATTCCTTTGGGGAACATGCGGTTCATTGTAAAGAGCTCCCGGGCTTCAAGTACAGACATGATTTTGTTAGAGACGTCCTTTTTGATGTATGTAGGCGTGCCGGGATCTCCGCCAAGAAAGAAGCGCCTGTGAACTTTTTGACGGACCCGTCAGATGGAAGATCTACATTGAGACCGGCTGACATTTTGGTTTTTGGATGGGGTTTGGGGAACATGCTTGTGTGGATCTGGCGGGGGTTTCTCCTCTCGTGGGGTTGAGTAGTCGGGGTTTTACAGCTGGACATGCCATTTTGAAAGCCGCCTTGTGCAAAGTGACAAAGCACGAGAAACCATGCATTGAAAATCAACACGTGTTTATTCCTTTCGCGTTTGATACATTTGGTTTCCTTGCACCTGAGGCGGTGGAACTACTCAACAGAGTCCAACGAGTTATGAACAGTAATGTTATGATACATAGATCCACTAATGTAGTTTTCAAAAGAGTTAGCTTTGCAATTCAAAAAAGGCTAGCGGCGCAGCTTGTTGCTCGTTTGCTTTCACCCACTATGTAAATTTTATTTTGATGAAATAAAAAAAAATAATGTCCATATTAAAAAAAAAAAAAAAAAATTACAAGTTTATAAAGAAAAGAGACTCCCCAACACACAATTCAAATAAAGAATTTTGAAGTTACATACAAAGAATGCTAAACTATACTTTGTCAAAGCATATTTAGAAACTAACATGGTTTTTGAGTTAGGCGATAATATGTACATACAAAAGTTATCGATAGTCCTCTTATAGATATTTTGTTGAAAGAAAACAGAGTTTGTACGTGATTAATATTGATTGCTAAATTAAATGCTAGCATATAATTTTTGGAAAACGCAATTATAATACTTTGTATCCAATAAATGCTGTTTTTGTGATTTAATACTTTTTCAATTAATTAAGACTTATTTATAACTTTGTGGATACGAGTATTTTTGGTATTAAAATCAATTTAATTTAAAACAGTAATAAATGATGTTCTTTAAAAAAATTATAAAAGCCATGAAAAATTTGTTAAATTTATAAACTTATTAAAAACTCTAAAAATTTTACATTCAAATTTGTAAAGATGAATTTAGCAATAATTGTTTTTTATTAATATTTTTGACTTATCTGTCAATTTATTGGACAATGGAAATAGATCGTTGTCTTACATTCTTACAATTGTGTACACAATTTATTAAAGACAGTAATAAATGAACAAATTTGATTCAATATCTTAACTCGATTAAACAACTTAATTGGACAATGAGAAAGTTAAGTGCATGCTTGGTTGGTGGTATTAAAGGGTGAGGAATGAAAAACATAATCATTATAATCATTAACTATGCTTGATTTAATATACTGGAATAACGCATTACCCAAAACAGGATAATCAACCGGGATACTCAACAAAATGACGGTTACGACATTGCATTCCTATTATCTTTGCCATTGTCATTCCTTGATTTAAACCAAGGTCCCTAAGTGTACTAAGGTAAAGATTGAAAAAGAATTAGTTGTTAATAGGTTGATATTGCTAAACTAACTGAGATCGAGTGTAATAGTAAGCGTGATTGGGTGTTATGTCACCGTCACATTAACATTCACTTTCACCACCAAGCCAAACCAACTACGTAAACGAAACTTAAACGAACATATGCACAATTTTATTTTGTTTTTTTTGTTTAATGAGGCGGCGCGTGAGATGAGGGCCGAAAGGTGACGGATCACCTCCCACTCCGCCCAAGTAGTGTGCGTACCAAATTTGTAAAGTGTTTAATTTGAATGTACACCCCACAATGCACGCAATACACCCACCAAACCAAAAATGGCTACAACACAAATATAGACATTCAGCGCTTATTTCTGCAAACTGTCACCTCACAAACTTATTATACTCGCAGTCCCACTATATAAATCCCAGCACCCTCAGCATCAAACCCAATCCTCTCCCTCCACGTGTCACGCCGCGTCGCACCTGATCACACCCCCCTTACATACATACATTCTCTGTATATAACACCCAAATGTTATTTATGCTCTCACTTCTTCATCACCTGAAATAAAAATAAAAACATCACTCTGTTATTAGCTTAACGACGTCGTTTTGGCTGAATAAATAAATAAATAATGTACGTTAGTCGTTTTCAACTCTAAATTATGGTTTATATAAAAGGACGATTGTTTATTCAGTAGGTGTTTGGGTTATGAGATGACGTCATCAGTGTGACGTGGGTAAAAACACACACAAAGAGTGTGTGTTTGGGTGTGAGTGTCTGTGTTTTATGATGACGTCATTGGTTTTTGTGATGACGTCATCAGAAGCTCGTTATGTAACGAGAGTGATTGTTTTAGTGTGTGTTCGTGTGTGTTTTGTGATGACGTGGCAAAAAACACACACAAACACCGTCACTGTGTGTTTATTTGAATGAGTTTATTTATGTAAAAATGTGAATGTATGAGTTTGTATAGATGATGAAATGTGAAATGAACATAATGAACATGCCATGAAAATAAAGTTTATTTATTTATTATTTTTATTATTATTATTATTTATTTATTTTTATTGAACTTTTTTGATGATGATGATTTTTTTTTTTGATGATGAAATATGAAATGAACATGTGATGAGAAAAAAAAATAGTTTTTTATTTAAAATTTTTATATGAAATTTTTAATTTTTTTTTTTTTTTTTTTTTTTTTTTGTGTAGCCGCGAAAAGGAAGGATAGTTGATTGAGGTAGGAAGTGAAGGAATGGAGACAGAGTCGAGTGAGGTTTCGTCTGGTATATGGTTTTTCGCTTTTTCCGTTATTGTTTGAGTTATGACTTACGCACGATTTATTTGTGAAAAGAAGTAGTTAATCGATTTAGGTTTAATTTTCGGAAGCCGATTGAACTTAAATTTGGAAATGGTCGCCTTGCGTGGTAGGTTTGTATAAGTAGTGTATTAATTTGTAGGTGTTTATCTAAGCTTATTTGCTGGGCTTATAAGCTTATACACTTGAGTTTATGGATTTTATAAGCTCATAAAAGTGGATATGCTCATAAGCCCAACAAAAATGAGCTTATGAGCTTATCATTGTTTTAATAAGCTCGTAAGCCCATCAAATAAGCTTAGAAAAACATTTTTAGGAATAACTTTCGGTGCTTTGAACGTAAAATGGAAATGGTTACTTGTGGAGTAGGTTTGTTAAAAAATGTGTATCAATGGTTTCGTATTAGGTTAATTTTGGTGAGATGATGTTTTATTACTAGACGTTAGTGCTTTAGTTACTATATCTGATTTTTTTGCTTATGTGGATGAGGATTGGATACTGATGTTAGTTTTTGATGCATCTTGTGGTTTGGATGTGCCGTTTAGTTATTCATAGGTAGAATTTCAACATTTTGCTCTGTTTTGGTAACTTTTACCGAGCTTGACTAGTCATTTGCAAACTTGGAATTATTTTTTCGACACTTTTCTGCGTTACATGGTATATGTTAACATTTCTTATTGCCGTTTTTGTCATGATATAAACGTGCAACTTGATGAATCCTTGTTTCATGGAACGTTTTAAGTAGAATTATGAGGTTGACATCCACTTTTCGGGGTTTAACAATTTGGTTTATTCGATGGTGTACGTTATGTCACATTTTAGGGATTTAGGGACTTTCGTTACTGTTTCAATGTAGGATTTATGTGTATATAACGTTTGACATGCATGTTTATTTGGAAACAGTAAAACGTAGTAGAAGTATGGAAAAGAGCGAAGAAAGTTCGTCGCTGCTAAACCCCAAGTATACTTTATACTCACTCGATAAAATCAAGCGTAAGAAAGTTGATTTTGGAGATCCGTTTGCTCTTAGAAATTGGATTCTGGAATTTGATAGGCCTAAATATGGATCCGTTACAAAGGACATATTAGAAATACTTTCATTGCGAAAGCAGATCGTCATGCCTTATTTAGCAAGGTTTCCATCGTTGGCAGCTGAGTTGGTTGAGCCTAAAGCCACTCTAAATGACAAAACAATTCATGGTACAAATGTGAGATCTACAAATGCACAAGTACCGATTATAATTGTGGACTCAGATGATGATGAGCCTTTGCAACCGAAACAGCATGTTGTGTTAGATAAGCAAGTTTTGGTAAGCTTTTTTTTTTCTAGTATTCAATATATTTTCTCGTTTTTTGGTAAGCTTTCGTATCAATGTTGGTTATTGCCTAATGCTTGTTCATAATATTCTCATCCCGCATTCCACAAATATATTAAGGGGCTTGCGCATTTCTAGTGTACTTGGATCTAGCCTTATAAGGCATGTTTTTCCTTGGTTTGTGACACTGTCCAATGTATGCTCATATACAGGAGGAAACTCATGAATCAAAGAAGAAGATATCTAATCCAAAATTTAAATCCTTGGCACGACTTTATGGGGACCAGAACAGAGCTGATAATGATGGTCAATTCTCTCTGCAAAAGTTCTTGGTATGCATCTTTGTATCCAGTAGTGATGATATTCTTAAAATTCTCATGCGGGTCAATTTTTTTCTTTATTTATTTGCATATCTGGTTGACTAACATCATTTCTAAACAGTCGATTGACATGGGACATGTCATTTACGACTTATACAAGTAGATAGATCCATCTGGCTGTTTTCAGCTTTCATTGGTTATTTGGTTTATATATTTTTTGGATATCCAAATCATGTCCGTTAGTTCCATAGTAATTCACTCAAATGTAAAATCAATATGCCAACATGTGGCCAATTTCTACAATAGATTTATTACTGATAATTGGTCATCATGTACATGCATGTTCGTCCTTATATTATTTAAACTAGACGTTTCTTCTATCTTACATTTTTTTCATTTAATTTTCATGCAGGCTGGAGATTATTCTGAAGGCGAAGCTTCCATTGTAGGGGGAGATGCAACAACTGCTGCTGGGAAAGATAAGAGCATACAAGATGATGTAGAGACTGGAAGTGACAAGAGCGTAGGAGATGATGACATGGAGGTTGAAAATGACAAGAACAGAGCTGCTAATGATGGTCAAGTCTCTCTGCAAAAGTTCTCGGTATGCATCTCTGTATTCAGTAGTGATGATATACTTAAAGATCTCACGCGAGTCATCTATTTTATTTATTTATTTGCATATCTGGTTGACTAAATCACTGCCAAACGGTCGATTAACATGGGACATGTCATTTATGGCTTATATAAGTAGATAGATACATCTGGCTGGTTGCAACGTTCTTTGGTTTTAATATTCTTCTGATATTCAAATCACGACTTTAATACCTAGCAAGTCACTCAAATGTAAAACCAGGTTTCCAACATGTTGCCAATTGTACATTACATACATTAGATTTATTACTATATTGCTCATCAAGTATATGTGCTGCTAAAAATTATTTAAACTAGATGTTTCTTCTTACGTTGTTCTCATTTAATTTCCATGCAGGGGGGAGATGATTCTGAAGGCGAAGCTTCCAATGTAGGGGGAGATACAACAACTGCTGCTGAGCCAGGTGTGGGAGAAGACAAGAGCATACAAGATGATGATGTCACTGTCACTGGAAGTGACAAGAGCATAGGAGATGATGATGTGGGGGTTGAAAATGACAAGAGTGCTGAAAATGATGACATTTTCGTTGAGAAGAAGCATAATAAGGGTGTGTATGTTGGTGTTAGCGAAGATGATATGGATAGTGATTCACGATCTGATGTCAACTTTGATGGGCTAGCTGATATATGGAACGAAATGAGCGTTGGATTAGAGTCCTCAAGGGTAATTAACTATGTGTATTTTTTATATTATCATCATCATTCACATGCACCAAAGTAAGGAGTTACTAAATTATCATTACACTGGATAGATTTTGCATGAAAGATTTCATCAATAAAGGCAATCTTGTATGAGATATAATTGACATCTCTCTACATTACCTACTGAAGTATTTATAATTTTGATATGCCAAAGCTACACCAATGAACCTTTGGAATAAGTTTTAGTTGACAACGACATCATTTTTCATTATTGACCCCTTTATGTAACGGTTTTAACTTGAACTTACTGTTATCTAAACTCATCAACTACATGCTCTGTTTCTCTCTGTCAGGATATAAGACCGCCAGCTAATGAAAATGCAAGTGAAGATGAAAAAGAATGTGATCATTCGTTTATCTTTAAAGAAGATATTGGTTATGTCTGTCGTGTCTGTGGCATAATTCAACGGAGTATCGAATCCATAATCGAGTTCCAGCGTCCCAAGGTCCAGTTTCCTCATGCATATTTCTTTTTGTTCTGTTTATTTCTTAATAAGTTTATTCCTAATTTATGTGTAAATAGAGCAGTGCACAAATTTACTGATACACTCAGTATTCAGGTGTAAATACAGTTGATATGTGATATGTTGTCATGTTGTGATCATGTCATCACTGACGTCATATATTACTTTCTATTCAGGTCCCAAAAAGTATTAGAACTTATCATTATGAAGGTAAAATGAATAAATCAGATGTTGCTTGTGACGGGGTGACGCTACCTGGATCTGATTTTTCTGTGAGTGAGTTATGTGCTCATCCTAGACACCTAAGGCACATGAAACCTCATCAAATTGAGGGATTCAATTTTCTTCTGAGGAATTTGGTGTCCAAGAACCCTGGTGGTTGCATTCTTGCTCATGCTCCAGGATCAGGGAAGACGTTTATGCTCATCAGTTTCATTCAGAGTTTCATGGCCAAGTACCCAAATGCTAGACCAATGGTAGTTCTTCCTAGAGGTATCTTAGAAACATGGAAAAAAGAGTTCAAAAGGTGGGAAGTTGAACCCATCAAATTGTTCGACTTATATTCGGTGAAAGGTGATGATGTCAGAGGTTCACAGTTGGAAGTGCTAAAACAGTGGGTCAACACCAGAAGCATATTATTTCTGGGGTACCAACAATTTGCCTCGATAGTGTGTGACACTAAGACAGACCCGGTTCCAGTTCGTTGCCAGGAGATATTATTACAACAACCTTCACTTCTTATACTTGATGAAGGTCACACCCCAAGAAACTCAGACACAAACATCCTCACCTCTCTTGCGAAGGTCCAGACCCCTAGGAAGGTGGTTCTTTCAGGAACCCTCTATCAAAATCATGTGAAAGAGGTATTCAATATTTTGAACCTCGTTCGTCCAAAGTTCTTAAAGATGGAAACCCCTAAGCAGATAAAAAGCCGCATATTGAGCAGGGTGTCAATCGAGAAAGGCTTCAAAAAGAGTTTAGACAATGAGTTCTATGAGGTTGTGGAAAATACGTTGGCGAAAGATGATAATCCTAAGAGGAAGGCATTGGTGATAAAGGATCTCAGGGAGATGACCAGTAAGGTTTTGCATTATTATAAAGGAGATTTCTTAGATGAGCTACCTGGACTAGTGGACGTATCAGTCTTCCTGAATCTCAGCCCCAAGCAAAAAAGGGAGATTTTACAATTGAAGAAAAGCAATAATTTTAAGAAGATGTCTGAAGGTTCTGTAATTTACGTGCACCCAGGACTCAAGTTTCTTAAAGAGAAAAGTGATGATGGTTTTAGGGGCTCTAAAGAGAAAAGTGATGATGGTTTTAGCAAGTTCGATAAGATGCTAAAGAACTTCGATGAGATGGAAGGAGTGAAGGCCAAATTCTTTCTGAATATGCTTCGCCTATGTGATAGTGGAGGAGAAAAGCTATTAGTGTTTGGTCAATATCTGTTGCCCCTCTATTTCTTGGTCAGTCTCACTATGAAGACCATGGGTTGGAGTGTTGGCAAACAGATTTTCATGATCATTGGGAATCATGTTAATGATGAGCGTGAGAGAGCAATGAAAAGTTTCAATACTTCTCCTGAATCCCGGGTATTATTCGGATCTATAAAGGCTTGTAGTGAAGGAATATCCCTTGTTGGGGCTTCAAGAATCATATTTATGGATCTGCCTCTAAACCCTTCTGTCACTCGCCAAGCAATTGGTCGTGCCTTTAGACCAGGACAAGTAAGGAAGGTGTACGCCTATCGGTTAGTAGCAGCAGAATCACCCGAAGAGGAAGACCACGCCACTTCTTTCAAGAAAGAGTCCATTTCCAAGATGTGGTTTGAATGGAATGAGCACTGTGGTCATCATGACTTCGAGATGGAGAAAACCACTGTTAAAGGTTGTGGTGATCCATTTCTGGAAGCTTCGTGTTTTAGTGAAGATGTAACTGCCATCTATAAAAGGTTAGTAATATCATTTTTTTAAAAGCATATTTGGTATTGCATATTGATTTAGCAGCTGATCATGTATTCCCCCCTGTTCCTTGTGTAGATGATCAGAAATGAGGAAAGTGGTCGATGTTGCTGATAGTTTCTTCTTCATAGCTGCATGTTGATAATATGGTCATAATATTAGCAAAAATGTAACTAAAAGCATGAACTACTGTAGGTGCTTATGTTATGCGTAGAATTTCTGGTACTTTTATTTGAAACATGGCTGATGGCATGGGCCACAGCAGGTGCTGCATTTAGCTAAATTATGCAGGTACTTGCAACTTTTCTTCCTAGTTATATGCTTAACCCTGAATCAGGTTTATATGTTTTTGTTCTTTCATAACTTCCGATTATGTTACTTAAGTTTCTGGACAATGAGCATCGCAATTAGCATTGTATTAGACATGTCAAAATGGACAGGGCAGGCTGTTGATAGCTGGTGAAAACAGATACTTTTTTGCTGTGGGTCGAGTTGGTGGTTTGATCCCAAACACCTCTCCCCAAAATTCAAGTCTTTTTATTACGTATTTCAAATATTATCACAATTTTTTTGTGATTGTAATATTATCGTACTTTATTAGTAGACGTATGTCAGAAACTTGATGCCTTAAACTATACACTTTTTTGACTTTTTTCAATATAGTTTGACCCATTTGACCTGTTAGAAACAAACATAACCTGAATTGACCCATTTATTGGTAAATGGGTCAAAATTTCCCTATCTAGTATGTATCTGATCATGTCCATCGGCATCATCTAAGTGGAATGCTGATTTAAACTGTGGTCGAGTAGTTTGTTATGACATTTAATAAGATGAGCGACTGTTATTGATGTTAATACTTATTTCTGCGCCAAAAGCTAAAATCATGACAATGTCAATTTGAGGAATATGTCTATGAAAAAAGTAATATTTTTAAATGATTGAACCGAGAATAATGAAATATATGCAGCTTCTCTATACAGTTCCAGAATACGATTTGTGCTCATTTTACTTCTAGTCTCTAGAAGCTAAAGCAAGGTATATTAATAGAACTTAATTGGACCACTCGGTTAAAATAAACTGCTCATGCTACAAAATCATGTAATCCCTGTTACCAGGATCCACTGAAATCATCTGTCCTAAGCCCCCTGATGAACCTCCACCACCATCCTGGTCATCAGAACAACCACCGCCATATTTAGGATCAGTTAGACTATGATCACGGCTACCAAGAGATGACATTTGGGGTAAGCTATTTTTCTCACAGTGTTGCAACCTTAACGTTAGTGATACCTCATAGTTGATGATGGGGCTCTCAGGTATATTATGATCACTGACAATTGAACATGCCATTTCCTTATCATTAGCTTGAGAGGACAGTGTTTTACTGTGGCTCGTATCTTGTGCTTGATCAAGTAAACTCTTTTTGGGTGCAAGTTCTGATGAAGAGCTGGAGTCCATTGCAGAATCTACAGACTCTTCTTGGTATATTTCTTCGATCATTGGCTTCCATAGACGAACTCGTGCATTTATAAACCAGTTTGATACCTGATAACCCAAATGATCATTTCAAGTAAAACATATCACAAGGTCCTAAAATGGCAATGAAAAATCTAAACATACATCTAGAAATATAAAAATCAAGTAGTGTGATGGGTATTATGAAAGATGTATGGAGCCTACCTGACTTCTAGTCAAGCCTGTTTGTCTAGCTAGCATAATCTTTTCAGGATCTTTGGGATACCTGGTTTATATCAAGAAATTGACCCATGAAAGGAAATGAATTTACCATTATTATGGAATCAAAATTTTTGATTGAACATAGAATTTTCGTTAAATAGTGAGTGTGTCTAGTTAATCTTGTTTAATATTGTTATGAAAAAAGTTGACAAGTCGAGGAGTAATTACGGATTAAGGAAATGCTCAAATAGCCATGCACGTAAAATTGACACAGAGCTTTCAGGAAGCCCTCTTTGTGGCCTCCAAATCTGTTCACGCATCACACCATATTGCTGAACGTGTTTCTCTTGTCTGAGGTGTTGATCGATGAATCTCAGCCTGGAAATCACGATTTCATTCCCATTTGAATCCGTCTCACCAATGCTTCTTGATATGACTTTTATCTGTCTGTTAATTGCATCTCTCAAACACCTAAAATGTGTTGAGATGGTTTGGATAGCGACTGCTGTATAGGGCCTTGCAGCCCCACATCCAGCTATTACATCAAATGATGATGCAACGATCTGCATTTGATGGTGATATTGTTTGTATCTTCTATCAACCTGTGCATATATAATACATTATAAAGTGTTTATAAATATTTCTTAAAAACTTAAGGTTTATAGCAAGCAATAAAGATTGGATTTCGGAAAGACGGGATGCATATTTTTTAGCTTTTGTAAAGATTTTGCAATATAATAAATATCGTTTGGCGTGATTTACTCTGCTTCCAATTCTTGACCATGGAATTAAGTGAACCCCATGTCAGTGTTAATATAGAAAACAAGAAACTCACTTCGTTTAACATAGAAGATAGTTTAGTCATCTTGTTCTGCAGTTCTTGTTTTGCAGAAGCTGTGAGTACACTGGAATCCTGTTGGTTTTCCGATTCCCCTTCTTGGGAATCGTTTATGTACTCGTGTTTAGGATATTTTGGTTTCATTGCTTTCTTGACATTAACAACTTCATCAAGCAGTTGTTGAGCCACTTTTAAGTACATAGAATCTGAAATCACATTCCCAGTTCCATATTGATCATTCTCGGAATCTTGGATACTTTCTTCAACCAAAGAAGGAAAACCGACTCCAGTGTTCTGGTACTGATAGGAATGGAACTGGATACCAATGGGCGGAAGATGTGAACCCGTTATAAGCATTCGAGTTCTTGATTCACATAATTCTTGTTGCGAGACAGCATTGGAATCATGGATTCCAACATTCATAATGTCATTCATCATGACATTTCCACCAGGAACCAGAATCTGTAATTCGGAAGAATTCTGCAGATGTTCATTCAGTATTTCATTTTTGAAACTTGGTCTGTAAGTTGACATATTCTTTTATCTATCTTTCTATTAATTTCTCTGCAAAAGATTAAATCTTTATGGAGGATGGTTCAATTGAACCAACATTAAAGATGGCATCAGACAAACAGTTGGTGAAATGAAACATTAATTGGTGGGGAAAAAAAGGACCATGAACATAAAAGCAGCTAGTACTTGATGTTCTGTAAAAAGATTTCCCCTCAGGGTGAAAAATAGAGATAAAATCAACAATATTTCAGTTTTTACTAACTTTTCCCTCAAAAAATTAACCACATATATTCAAAAGAAAATGAGTTTGCACATGATACTTCTTTTTAGAAAATTTGCATGATAGGTAGTATGAATATACTGTAAAAAGTTACCAGAATTGTTTGGCCCTCCAAAGATTTTCAGATTGATTCAAGAAAATGTAAATGGCGTTGCTATCTTCTAATTGTATAATGTATGTGTGTCTCAATAAGTATATATGTTTCTTGCACTAAAAGAGCTAGTTAGCGTTGATAGTGGTGGTGATATTTGGTTAAGGAGTGCAATCACTAACAGCCAGTTGGTAGAGGTGCATGCTACTATATCTACCCAATAATCAAACTTTCTTTTAGCTTTTCCTGTTAGCGAAAGGGCAAAATAGTCAAAGCATATGAACACAAACTATACGGATACGAAATTTACATACATAGCAAATACATGTATGGATCGTGTGTTTCAGTCAAGTAGACGTGACATGAAGAACATCCAGTTTTTGCTTAAAACTCATCACTAGCTACCAAATCGAGCTTTATAATCTTTAGTTTCGCGTTGTTGATGCTTTAGTTCATTTAATTATCTACAACATACATAATAAGCTTGTAATGTTGGGAACTACTTTGCTTGCTTGGATTAAGTTCATTTGTTTTATAGAAATATCAGTAACTTAATTAAAAAAGCTACACCCTCGTCCCTCACGACTTTTTGTTCTTTCTTAAGTCATGCTTTTGAATTAAGTTTGTAACAAACAAGTCATGTCAACTTACCATGGTTAGTATTATTTTTTTTTCCCGTTAAAACAATTGAGTCAAAATTAAATAACACTTATTTTAAAGTGGTTGCAAATTAGTGTTGATTAAAACTTTTTGTAAAATAAATAAATAAATTTCTTTCCATTTAAATGCCAAAAAAGAAGTTAATTTACAAAGTTCAAAACAATATTTCAAAATAAATAATAATAATAATAATAATAATAATAATAATAACAATAATAATAATAATTATGTATCTCGGCTCCCCACTAATTTTTTGTAAATCCTATAATTTTCTAATAAAGTGACATTACAATAATAATAATAATAATTATTATTATTAAAAAAAAAAAAAAAAAAAAAAAAAAAAAAACTTTTAAGCTACTTTGACCACAACTAGACAAGGAAACATTTGGTCTCTCATTTCCCACTTTTTAGTTTCTGTTTCATGTTCATCTAAACTTTCCATCCATCCATGGCTAAAACCCGTACATCAAAGAAAACCCAAAAAACCCTAGATTCATACACCATCAAATCCACTAAAAAAACAATCAAACGTAATAATAATCCCATCTTTTTTGTTCTAAATATTATTATTCCATTAATTTCATTTAACATGTTTCTTTTTTTTTTTGGCAGCTGGAGATTGTGTACTAATGAGACCATCAGATTCCTCAAAAGAATCCTACGTGGCAAAAATCCACAAAATAGAATCTTTGGACAGTAATAAAAAAAACATCAAAGTACATGTGCAATGGTACTACCGACCAGAGGAATCTATAGGTGGTCGGAGACAGTTTCATGGTACAAAAGAGCTGTTTTTGTCTGATCATAAAGATGTTCAAAGTGCTGATACCATTGAAGGCAAATGTATTGTTCATAAGTTTAAAAGCTATACCAAGTTGAAGGAAGTTGGGAATGAGGATTTCTTTTGTCGGTTTGAGTATAATTCGGCTACCGGGGCGTTTGTTCCTGATCGCGTTGCTGTGTAATGTTTTTGGTTTATGGTTTTTGTTGTTTCTGTTTTTTTCTAAGGGTGTTTGTGTTTGCAATAGAAGAATGTAGAAATGCGATAGCTCGTTTGCATAAATTTAAAGGTTAACCACTTAAGGGTGGTCTAGTGGCAAAAGGGCTTGTGACTATCACTCTAAAATGTGTGAGAAGTTCAATTCCTGCTAGGTGCAAACAACCTTAAGTGGCCTTTACCTAGTTCGAGTCTGTGTGGTTGTGGGTTCAAACCCTGTGGATTAGTCTGCCAAAAGGTCGGAAATCACGGTTAGCAAAAATAAATAAATAAATAAATAAATAAAAGGTTTTAGGGGTGTTTGTTTAAGCTTATCTTATGTTGGCTTATATTTCATAAGCTCAATTTTTATTGGCTTATTTTGTAACTTGTGGGCTTATATAAGTTTATTATGACATGAGAGCCCATATGTACCAAAATAAGGGCTTGTGAAACATAAGCCGAAAACAGATAAGCTCATAAGCCCAAAAATAAGCTTAAACAAAAATATGATAATTATGCACTCTTTAATAAACTGCTCACACCTTGCCTGTTGAAAACTGCTTATGTTGTGTCATGATATGCAGATGAGCAATTCTTACACTCTAAACGTTTTTTTTTTTTTTTTTTTTTTTTTTTTTTTTTTTTTTTTTTTTTTTTTTTTTTTTTTTTTTTTTTTTTTTTTTTTTTCTTAGAGACGAGCACAGAAAAATAAAAGCAACTCTAAACGCCTTCTTGTTTGATTTTTTAGGGTGTTTGGGGTTGTTTTTTGTATTTTTTTTGGTTAGTTAATCAGTACTTCTGGAAATGGTGTATGTGTTTACTCATTCAGTAATAATAAAATGTCAAAAAATGCAATGAGTACATAAAGAAATAACGAGACACCTTATTTGCATATAGTTGAAGATTTTTGTGGTCAGAAATGAGAGTCTTAAGGTCATTTTAGTTTTATTTCAATTAAGCACTTTGAAATTAGCAGATACCAAACACTCTAAACAGCCTTTTTGCTTAGAGATATACAAATGAGCTGAAAAAAAATAAGCAATCCCAAACACTCTCTTTGCTTGACTGTTATTGTTTTTGATATTATTGACTTTGAAGAGTTGTATTGTAGGTATTGTAAGTGTGAGATGCCATATAATCCGGATGATTTAATGGTTCAGTGTGATGGATGTTCGGATTGGTAAGTTGTGTTTGGTTGTTATGTTGATAAGCGTTTGGGATTGTGGTTTGCGGGATATAATCTGTTTAATGGGCTTGCAAAACGCAGATGTTTTCAAATATTTTGAATGAAAGTGATCATCTGCTTATCGGAATATGCTTTTTGAAAATTCCCCATTTTGCAAGTCTTTAATTTGTTTTGCAAATGTAAATCCCAAACGCCACCTAATATCGTTGTTTATGTTGCATTTGTTGCTTTTGTTGAATTAGAATTAAATGGTCTAAAGAGAATGCTAATTTGTTATCAACCGTTTTTTGTTGATCATCATGAAGTAGCTAATTTGTGGTATTTAAAATTTTGGATACTTGATATGCTGTTGATGGTTGTGTTTTTGGTTCAGGTTTCATCCTGCTTGTATAGGCATGGTGCCAGATGAGGCTAAAAAACTTGAGCATTTCTACTGCGAGAGCTGTTCAACTGAAGAACAGAAACTACTCCAAACTTCTAATGTTACTTCCAGACACACGGATACGAAGGTAATTTTGTGGATTTTCAATTTCTGTCACTGGTTTAACCTCCATTTTTTAGACCATCTCCAAGGTATGCACCAAAAATACCAAAATGTTGTAAAATTTGATATAGTTGCTTATTCGATTAATAATTATTGGGTTATGAAAATTATAAGACTATAAACTCGGTCCCATGCATACTGTGATATAGTTGATGTTGGAGTATCCCATATGAAGCAAAATGTTCCAATTATGGGATCATTTCCAAAAATTAAGGGAGGATATAATGATATATACTCGTATGCATATTTGGCTTTACTGTCAACTCTTTTCATTATGCAACTCGGAAATTTTTATTCGTTTTTTCCTCTAGAAAATGGAATTGTGCTGTAAAATAAAAGTGGCACTTTGGGGAATAAGGTGAAATTCAAGACAATATATGTGAAAGAAGGCCAAGTGTAAGGTCATTTTGGATGACAGAAGAGCAACGAGATTCTAAAATGCATATTAACCGTTAGGGACTATTGGACCAATCCAGATAATAGCACTTGCTTTCGCCAGATTACTGACTACAGCAACGTTACATTTTATGCAAAATAGCAACCTTCTCCTATGAAAACACACATTTATAATCATGTGTGACCTTTATTAACCGTTGCTGCTAACTTTTGGTTGATTCGTGGTTTTTTTATGACATGGGAACCACGCACCAATTAAAAGTGACATGTTATCTAATGACCCATGCCAGCATTTTAGTTCTGTATTTCAAAAAGTTTTAATAGGCTTTGTTCACCACTCTGGCAGTCACCGCTCCTCCCCTCCATGTCCTCTGTAGATAAACCAGATTCGATCTGTTTTTTATGCAGCAGATGAACATGATGTGACTGAATTTGTTGTTTTTCATCATTTTTATTTTAATGAAAATACCTTCCTTCTACTTCATCGCCATGCCATCTTCTTTCTTGTTCTTCATCATCCGGAAACAAGCACCACCATCATCATGGTTATGATAATTACTAAACTGAGTAAAATTAAATGAAAAGCAGATTCTTTCGTTTTTGATTATCTTAAAACCCGACGGTGAATAAATACAAAGTAAATTCAAATTCAAAAATTAAGAAAAATATAAAAAAAATTCAATTCTACATGGTTGTACACTTGGAAGCTGACATGGTAAGAACAGGTGCCATGCTATCATTTTACAGGTTTTGAGTTGATAAACAGGAATTTTGTATGTATGCCTTTTTGTAATCTCCCATAATTCTGGGACGTGGAACAATCTGGAGCTTTTAACATTTTGTTGATGTTTGCTTCATGGACAAAATCATACATGTTGTGAATTCCATTGGATGATTTGCAGTTTTCTTACCTTCTGAATCCAAATCTAGCATCGAGCTAAAGAACCTTCTCATTGATTCTGTTTTATTTCAGGTGGGGACAAAGCGCCGTCGGAGGTGAAATCATACTAAAACCAGCTGCACACAGTTCAATATATAAACCAACAAAAAGGCAGCTTCAATTACGCTACAAATCAACACTAGGGGGTTGATACCAGATGGTAAACGTGTTATTATATAGTCACTATATGTATATATGTCTTTCTGAAAAAGACATTTGGTTTTCAAGTTTATGTAACTTAGGGGGTCCTGATTTGTTTTTGTATCCGTATGTATCGAAGGTCTTTGTTCTGATGTAATCTAGTTGCCTCATATATGTGTATAAATCTCTAACTATATCATATGGAGTTCAATGTTTAAATGACGGTTAGCTGTTTGCATGCTTTTGGATAACTGGAAATGTGTTGATAGCGTTTGCTTGTTTCCTTGCTCGTATGGTGTTCTGGATGAAAATTTGTGGTTTAAATTTGGGTTGATCTGCAGCCTGTTTACACTCTCTCTGTAACACCATAGTGGGGGTATCTGGGATGGCTAAGAGTTTGTGAATTTTATTTATATATGCTTAATTCATAATTTGAAATTATCAAGTACCAAATGCTTATTGAGATTAGCTTATTTTGCATAAGATAATCAGCAGGCTTTTTTACGAGACTCGGTAAGTCCAAGCTTTGAGGCCACATGACAGTATGACACGGACTTGGTCCAAATTTATTAACTGGCCCGTGACCAAAATAAAAGATAAATATACAACTTTCTATTGATTAAGTGGATACAATGATACATGCTATAATTTAAGTTTCAAGTTCTTAATATATATATCTTCGAGATTGCACGCCTCTTTTGTTCCTGTTTGTCGACCCTATTATGGCTATGGCAGATGCTTCAGAGCTAGTTCGTGATGTCATTGAGAACATACCTTATCTCTAAGGTATATTATATGTTAAAGACATTCATTTTCAGACTAAGTTATACACTAAAATAAATTAATTTTGTAAACCAGGATGTATGATAATATGCTTAGTATCATTCAAGCAAATAATAACTTGTCAAAGCCTTGGATGAAATTATGAGACTGTTTGTATGTTAACTTAAAGGAATTCTTTTTTTCGAAAAGCATGTCCTACTAACCTACAACCATTTGGTTAAGGAACATTCTTACACAACATGGGGTACCATTAGACTACGAGCCATTTGGTTTCAAGGAAATTTTAGTATAATACCCTTAATCCCTTATATTGGCTTTGTATACCAAAGTAGATAAGGATTGAGCACTTTCAACACCACCTAGTACGCTCAAATCATATGAATTTAGGACTCCAAATTGCTAACATGTTTATATTATTGCATTGATGTTGTTTGTTCGTAATTGCAACTGGTAAACTGCGTGTTTGGATCACAAGTCACACTTATGACCACACCAACCTCCTGACAGTGTCTGGCGGTAGGTTCAAACCTCGTGGATTAGTCGGCCAAAAGGTCGGAAACTATGCATGGTTACCCAAAAGAAAAAAACTAAGGTATCGTTTGGTTTGAATGTTTGATCCCTTTGTATGATTTGGTGGCCTAACACTTAACCAAACAAACCTTTGAAGATCTTATTGTTAAGTTTTCATATATATAGAACTTATAACTGATATCTAACTATGCATGTATGTCAATATTTGCATAAGTTTTGAGATTTTTGACGAGTGTGATAGGTATGCACTTGTTCTGTACTAATTGGTGCTTTGATATGGCCAGTCCTAGACCAATTCGTCAATTCAACCTTTTAGGAATCATGGTCGGTGGTTAATTAAAATTCAAGTATTTGGTGCTTTAAAAGAGCCACCACGGCTCATGGGTGAGACATCTTTAAAGTTTAATTTCATAAAAGAAATTGGCTTTTTGTGATGAATACTATGTACAAATGAAGCTTGATGTGGTTTTCATCCTGCTTTTAAGCCATGTTTTGGTAAGCTTATCTAAACAGCTTATGCACTTATTGTGTTTTGATATAGTACTAAAACCTTTTGAGTGTTTGGGACTTTGGGCAGAGCCACTAGTATTAGCTTATTAGTGCCTTGAGTTACGTTAATAACCATAAGTAGCTTATCAGGATAAGGTGGTTTGGAAAGCTTATTTAAACTTTACTATCATTTTGCAAAGAAAGAAAAAAGATTCCGAGTGGATCGCTTATAATCAAACCTAAGGTCTTCCTAATAGACTCAAAATATGTAGCTGAGTTTTAGTTACTCTGTTTCATATACGGGTGATATAGCACATATAACTTTAGAAAATGTAGCAGTGACTGGACCCCCTTTAAAGAATTTCTTATGTATGCTTACAACCATTAATACTGATATATTCAATTGTGCTTAGTCTTTGGTTCAGCATGTAAGCAGATGATGAGACTGCTTCGTAAGTATGTGTGTTCTTCCATGCTGTTAAATTTTGAGATATAGTTTAGATAGAAAATTGTTCGTTTTGTTATTAATAGGTAAGCATGTAATGTTTAAGAACCACTAAACATATGTAGTAAGTTTCAAAGAGTTATCAGTATCACGGTAAAAGAAATAACTCCACGCGGTAACGTGTTGGTAAAATCTTTCGGAACCTTGATATTTATTCATGTGAAAGGAAATTACTCTAGTCCCTAATAAATATCATTAAAAGAAATATATCAATCCAACACACACATACACATTTCCCCCTTTTAACACAAAATTCGCCGTCGTAGGGTTCAATGCCATATCTTTTGCCTGAAATCCAAGAGGAGATACTTATAAGGTTGAATGTTCGTGATCTGATCCGATGCAAGAGCGTGTGCAAGTATTGGAAGTATTTGATCTCTCACCCTCATTTCATCAAATCCCATATTGACCAAAGTCATCTCAGTGATCAAGAGAATGATAATATTAGACACAGAAGAATTGTTATGTCTGAGGAGGTCAGGGTGTTCGGATACCCCATTTACACCGATCTACATGGTTCTAGCAATGGTCTAGTATGTGTCCTCTCACCATACCGTAATGAACCTCTAATAATCAATCCTTCAACAAGAGAGGTAAGGAAATTAAAGAGCCCCCAAGTTCCTGAAAGTGGGCCTTCGTGCTCGGGTTTTGGTTACGACTCTTCTACAGATGATTATAAGGTTGTTTTGGGATTTCAGAAAGGTATTAATAGTACTTGTTTTAAAGTGTTCAGTTTTAGATCGAATATTTGGAAGGTTGTAGGAGAGGTAAATTATCTTTTTGTAAGATGTATGGGTGTTTTCTGTGAAGGGGCGCTTCATTTTGTTGCAATTGATATGGCTTTGGAAAAGAACATAATTCTTTCTTTTCATTTATCAGAGGAGAAATTTATGGAAGTTCCTGCAGATGAGGGTGTGAGCAACCAAGGGAGGCGTGCATTCCCGAAAATGTTATTGGGGATTCTGGATGGTTGTTTGTGCGCATATAAACATGATTCACTTTACCGTGGTTGGGTAATGAAGGACTACGGTAAGAAAGAGTCTTGGGAAATGTTTAAGTGTGAAGATGAGATTAAGTGTGACGCTGTTCACTACCTAAATCAATCACAGAATTACGTTTCAGATAGTCCCTTGTGGAATGAAACAATGGTGCGCAATGTTAAACTTTTACCTTGGGCCCCTTTATATGTGGAAACTCTCGTATCTCCATATTTTCCCAAGACACTAAATAGAAAGAGGCGGGCAAAGAGTACCATCAAGAATCCTAAGGTCAGTTCAAATTGTGGCATTCCATTTTTATTTTCTTCACATAGCTTGTATTATAGCAATGTAGCATTAGTTCTGCCTTATATGAGATTCTTATTGTTATGGTGGCTGCTAAACACATCATGTCTTTAATTTGTTCGTAATTGGTACTTCAAAGTTAGTAATCATCTACTTTTTATACTTGTCGCGGGCTTTGGTCCAATGGTGTATATTACAACCCTTAAGCTACGAGTTTGGTTCAGAATTTCATATGTTATGTACTAATCTTTTGCACTTTACAAAGTTTTTTTGTTGCTTAGTGACGTTTGTCCCAATGATTTAGTATATTATTACAATATGCATTTGGATTGTGAAATTCAAGTCTCTTTTGAGACAAAAAATGTATCAGTTGGTTGACTGTTTCTTGAAAATTGGTAAATCTTTTTTGCTCAAGTGTTTTATTTCTCTGAGCAGACTTATGTTTTTCTGACAATCCTCCTAAACTGAATAGGTCACACGAGCTGAGTTGTGTATATTATTACTTTGGTTTTTGTATGAGAAGCCTTGTCTGAGTATATAGTAGTCGTTGCCGTTTAGTTGAGCCATGCTAGATGCTATTGTCAGGAATCTTCTAAAACATATTTGGCCTTCATTCATCTGTCTTCTTGTTTTCTTACTTAATTTCTGTTTTGATATCAGTTAATTAAGGGAGATCCATCCATTCCTGAACCGAGTGCCAGAGTTTGATGCTGTTGAAGAAGTCAAGTTGGCAGACATTGCTAAGAAGTTTGCTTATTCCCTAGGACCATGGGCTTATCGTTTTTAATATCTAGTGTTTGATGTTTTTAATGACTTTTTTTTTTATGGATTTCAGTACTCTTGGATGTTTCTTAGTTATAACTTATGCTTATCTAAAGTTCTAAAACTGTTATAATATATTGTCTTCTTGTGGCATAAAGAGTGCTTCAAATATCATAACTTTCGCAAATATTTCGTCTGAAGTATCTCAAGAGAGATCCTTCGAGTAAGTCAAGAAGACATGACATTGCTTTATAATCTTTACTTGATTAATTGTTAGGACCTTTCTTTGAAGATCTAGTTTCCTACCGTTTTTAGTATTTTGCCTTTGATGGTTTTTCATATATTTTGTGTTTTTGAACGTGTGCTACACTGTAACAATTTTTATTTTTTTGGGTATTGTTTTAGGATGTTAACAATGCTCTAAATATTGTCACCTTCATTTTCACCATCTTGTGTTCAATTTTACCAACAACTGAATTTTTGGTGATCAGAGTAATTTATACGTGTTAGGTCATCACAACAGCAAAAAAATCTGACTAAAAGGCTTGTTGTGACTATCATCACTAAAATTGTGAGAGATCGAGTTCAATTCCTATCAGGTGTAAACAACTCTAAAGTGACCACGCCAACCTTCAAAAAGAAGGAGAGAGCTTTGCCTGGTTTAAGTGTGTGTGGTAGTGGGCTTAAAACTGTGTGGATTAGTCGGCTAAAAAGTCAGAAACCCATGTTAATACAAATAAGGTGATCAGAGCAGCTTAATGATGTTACTTATGTTGTTATCATTAGTAGTTTATGCTAAGTTGTGTAACAGTGAACCGTTGCTCGTCTCTTTTTGGTTGATTTGAACTTCAATATCATCTTTTTTTGAACATGTGATAATGAAGGTTGAATAAACATTATATATTGATAGTCGGCATTCTATTTTGATCTTCTGCAGAGTATAATGTTTTTAGTTATTCAACAAGACATCGATCGTTGTACTATTCTGATTGTGCATTCTATTTTGATATTCTGCAGAGTACTTTTTTTTTTCTTTGTGCCTATCTGATCCGTCAACAACGTGAGATATAATTATCGGGTGTTAGAGACCTTAATTCTAATGATTGTAATAGTTAGCAAAGATATTAGTGTCATACCTTTGATTTCTCGTGTTGTGTCTCTATGAAAACTTTAATGTCTCAAAACATGTTCTAAACAGTTGAGTGGTCTTGAACATGTTTGATTCACTTTCAGAACATGTCGAATTCTTTGATGACATTAATATCTCTGATGCCTCAAAAGATGGACTTCAATATAAGAAAATAAAAAATCTACAAACTGGCATATATATTTCTCTGATTCGAAAACATTGTATGTGTATGCCTTTACATATCTCGCTCAACGAAATGACGATATGGCTGGTATTGTTCGAACACGGAACACACCATTGACATTCTCTTCAAAAACTAAACAAACTCATTTAATTTACTGGCAACTGTCTATGTTTTTGTCAGACCAAGACTTGCATATAGAATATTTTGCAGGTTTGTTCGTTTATCAACAATGGTTGTCAAACAGTATACACAGAAGCGTTTGTAGTCCAACGGTTAGGATAATTGCCTTCCAAGCAATAGACCCGGGTTCGACTCCCGGCAAACGCAACCTTTCTTTTCCTTTTTTCTTTTATATACTGTATATATTTTTTTTTGAATTTGTGGGTTGTGGATGTTTACAGACTTACAGTAATTAATATTGTAGTTGACTACTGTCAATGAGCAAACGTAACAGTGGGACAACAAATTTTCCTTATGCAACTTGGTGTTTATATACAAACTTCCCCACTCTTAACTTACACTGTTCGAGCGATCATCATATCTTGAGTATGTAAAAACACGAGAAAGCTTACATATTGTCTACATGCCGGGATTTCGAGGTAAATATCCTCCCCAACTCCCATATTAGACCCACTCCTAAGTTATAAAAACAACTAAGGTTGAGCGGCTTGAAATGTTTTTAAGCTAAGAAGATGCTTTCATAGTCTCATGTTGTTATAAATTACATCATTCCAAGCTTTCGAAATGGCTCAACCAACTTGGAATGGAATGAGATTCTTAAAGAAGAAGCCGTTGATACAAAGAATAATGATCTTGAGAGTGTATCAACAATTTATCATCTAAAATAACGATCGAGTTATGTCAATGTTAAACATCCATTACCTTTATATTGCTATGTTAAATAACGATCGAGTTATGTCAATGTTAAACATCCATTACCTTTATATTGCTATGTTTAATCACGAGTCTAGTCGTTACTTGTTAGTACGTGCAATATGAGCCAATTAGTCTTGAATTGAGTTATTTCCATCATGATAATAACTAGTAATGCATGAGTGGTATATGGAAACATTTTCGCTAATATCATAAGTTTGAAAGGAAAATGAACTTGGATGTTCTTCACATAAACAACAAAGACACATCTGAAGACTACGCATGCGATCTCACCAAAACTACATAGACATTTTTGTAACTTGTTTTATATAAACTTTTCAGATAAAGTTTAGGAAAATTTAAAAGAAAATAGTTATTTCGGTTGGATTTTGATGAGAAAAACAGGTTACTTACTTCTTATGTAAAAGTCTTTTAACTCGCATCCCACACAAGTAAACGAAACTGAACTGAAACTCACGTAGTGGAAAAGAAAATGTAAAAATCTCACAACTCGTATCCCATAAAAAGAAAAGGCAAAAATCTCATAACTCGTATCCTACAAACGTAAAAACTCGTTTTCGTTTTTTCGAAAAGCAAAATGGTAAAACTTGTATTCCAAAAAGGTGAAAAGCATAAAGGTAAAAACTTGTATTCCAAAAACGTAAAAAAAACCAAATTGAAACTAATGTATGTATGATATAAGTAAGGGATAATATATCGAGAGGCCACCCAACTTTTAAGTTTTTCTCATATAGGCCACTCATTTTTCGGCAGTAACTTATAGGCCACCAAATTATGTATTTATCTTCGTTTATATCAATTCCGGTCAAATTTAAACTGGATAATTATCAGACGGCAAGAATGAAACTAACTCTAACATATTAAACTAATATGAATAAAAAACCAGTCGTGAAATTTCAATAATATTATTCAAAGAACTTTTAACGATATAAATTCACACTTAAAGTAAGGGTATAATCGGTATTTCACATCAAGCTTTTCATTCGTTTTGCTTGGATAAGTTAGAGGTTGGTTACTTATTTATATTTTATAGCTTTCGAGCATAAATTTGGCCGGAATTGATGTAAACGAAAACAAACATATAGTTGGGCGGCCTATAAGTAGGGGTCAATGTTTTCCGAACAAACCTAAAAATAAACCGCGCCGAAACTGAATAAAACCGAACCAAAAATTTTCGTTGGTGTATGGTCTGGTTTGAAACCGAACAAAAGTATTTAATTGGTGTTTAGTTTGGTTTTGGGTTTGAAAAATATATAACCAAACCAAACCAAAAAAACCGAATATCTCTATCCGCATAAAACAATATATATACATATTTTGGTCCGTTTAGGCGATGTTGCAGTGAATTTGGGGAAAACACATTAATGACCTTGAAATTTTTAAAAATGGTAACTTACTATTTCTATTCTTTATAGGCATGGCCTTTTTATCTATGTATGTATCTTATGTACACATTTGACACATATTTATTTTCCATTGCCTTTTCAAAGATGAAAACAAAATCTAATACAAACACTGGAGAAGATGAGTGAAGTTGCATCAGGGTTTGGATGATTGAAGATGGAATATTCAAGCTAACAAGACTTTATTCAAGCTAACAAGACTTTTGTCGGAGAACATTTTATCTTTTTTATTTACTTCCTTTAAGTTTTAAAACCTTTTGGTTTATTAAATTTTTGTTTTGTTGATTTCTTTGAATACTTTGTGGGACCTTTTGATTTGTTAATTTTATTTGAGCTTTTAGGTTTTCATTTGTCACTTCTAGATTATATTTTGAAGTTTACATGAATTTGGTTTTCTTGGTTTTAACCGAAACCAAACCGAATTCTAAATTTGGTGTATGGTTTGGTTTTATTCGTTTTATAATTGGTTTGGTTTGGTTTTGGTTGGTTTTGACTTTGAAAATTTTCAAACTGAACCATGCAACCCACAAAACCGAAAACCGAACCAATGAACACCCCTGCTAAAAATCTATCTCACATAAATATTGAACAACAGGCCCTTTTGTTTCAAGAAAATTTATACTGTTAGACTAGCTTCGTTTTAAAGTAGATATGGATTGAGCACTTTCAACACCACCAAGTACGCTCAAATTATATGAATATAGGACTCCAAATTCCTAACATGTTTATATTATTGTATTAATGTTGTTTGTTCGTAATTGCAATTGATAAAGTGCATATTTGGATCATAAATCACACTATAGCATTGATATGAACTAAGGTGTTGTTTGGTTTGATCCCTTTTTATATGATTTGGTGGCCTAACATTTAACCGAACAAACTATTCAAGATATTATTGTTAACTTATTATATATATAGCTTATAATTCATCTCTAACTGTGCATATATATATATATATATATATATATATATATATATATATATATATATATATATATATATATATATATATATATATATATATATATATATATATATATATATATATATATATATATATAATATATATATATATATATATATATATGGGGGGCTTTATTTTCAGAACCCTGTTAAGTGCGGGAACTGCGAGAACTCCAATTATGCATTAGAAAACATGCATGTTCATATAAAACATGTATGTTTTCTTACATACACCTTATACGCATGACTTGCGTATTAAGGTGTATGTTAAGAAAACATACATGTTTTATATGAACATGCATGTTTTCTAATGCTTAATTGGAGTTCTCGCAGTTCCCGCACTTAACAGGGTTCTAAAAATAAAAAACATTTTGCATTGATCTATTGCACTTAACAGGTTTTTATATGAACATGTATATTATGCATGTATGTGTATTAAGGTGTATGTAAGAAAACATACATGTTTTATATGAACATCATGTTTTCTAATGCAAAATTGGAGTTCTCGCAGTTCCCGCACTTAACAGGGTTCTGAAAATAAAGATACACTATATATATATATTGTGGACGTATAGTCTGGAATGGGCCAGGCCCGGCAGACAGCGGCCCACTCTACGCCTAAACCCTAATCCATGCCCTATAAATATAGGGCTGGGATTCCCTTCTTCGCAGAACACAATAGGTTACTCTAAACCTAACTCTTATATGCTACATCGCATCGATACTAACTTGACCGTCGGAGGTGGATCCCTGGGTTACGGCATCGGGTCCACTCCTAACGGGTTCTCTTTGTTTACAGGTCTACTCAGGGCTCGAGAAGACGACGAACGGCCCAGGGAGAGTCGTCAAATCCAGCCCGCGCCAGATTATGTATCAACAAGTGGCGCCATCCGTGGGACATGACTACGACAAGTTTCGTGCTCTAGCATCGTGCCGCAACAAACAACTGCGTGGTTCATGACTACGGTTACCAACTGCGTAGTTGATAAATAATATATGTATTTATTAAAGCCGGTAACCTCCATGACTACTTTATCGTACCTCTTCAATTGACTTTAATATATTTATTAAAGGTTTACTCGACAAAGTACGATGAATCTACTCACCGTTAGGGTTCTTTAATATATTTATTAAAGGTTTCATTATGTTACATAAGGTTTCATTATGTTTTATATGCTACATAAGTTGGTGACCTGTTAGATAAACATTATGTAGCTTATCTATTGTTTCACGCACATAAGGGAAAGTGCGAATGAATATTTTTTGTGCATGTCTTTTAAATCGGTAAGATATGTTATCTTTTTCAGAAGATTTTATGTAAATCTTTTAACTTGGTAAACACGATTTTATCTATAGCCGCACTAAGTCCGCACGATCGGACCTACTTTATCTTTTAGCCGCGAATTAATTCGCGCACATAATGTTTTTACGGTTGGTATGCCTGTTCGCGCTTGTTTGCACGTTCGAACAACGCAGTCATGATAAATCTACCCGCGTTAGGTCGTGCGTTCGGACATCTTCGCAGATTAGCGCCATGAGCGCACTGAACAGGCACCACGATGCTAGTCAATCGCCATGAGCGCACTGGACAAAAGCCGTGGTCATGTTATGTTCATCTGCGATCATCCACAAACGCTCGAGTCTATGCGGTCACGATGCATCCATCTGCGTCTGTGCGCGCGATTGAAACTATTAGTCGCGGTCACGGTGCGTCCATCCGAGTTATTATTATGTAGTTTGTAAAACCTCACGATAGGTGTAATTCGCACTACTACTTCTCTTATGTGTTAATTTCACATGCTATGTGCTATATATTGCTTCACGCTAATCTTTTACTTCATTAGGTTTTATATGTTGCGATTCGCGACATATACTTTTAATATTTGCATCAAGTGTTTTTCAGGATTTGAATAACTAAGTTTAATGCTCCTACACGAGTAGCACCATCAAACTTGGGGGGATACCAGGGTATATAATACCACTGTTTCCGTACGCGACACTCAGGTATATTTGGAAGCAGATCGTACGTAAGAGGTATTGCAAGCCCGGTACAAAGACGGATTTAAATATTTGCACCATCTTGCCGCAGGGGAGACGTCCTCTGTCGGTTGTAAAGACGGATGTAATGTTCGCACCTCCTTGTCGCGCACAGCGCGCACCTTTGCCACAGAAGCATGTCTTATGTCGCACCATGCTGCATTGCTACTGGTACGAAAGGTACGCCCTTACCCAGGATGTAGCATACGAGATCCACCTTCACCATTGTGAGACTCTCACAATCGCAATGTCAGTGTTACCCCAACTATAGAACTACGTGTTCTTCTTACGGGGTCTTTACTGTCACACTGTGGCGGGAAACCTAGCATATGTGCATCTCTTCCCGTCATGTAAGAACGGGTGTTACTCAGGTCACCACGGACGCGCCTACAAGGTCGCGGATCAGGATATAGTCTAATGGGCTAAACAGGACTGCGCTCTGGGACAACCAGTGCGCACTGTCGCATTTGGGCTGCGCAGTATAGTCCGCCCCATGCGCGCACCCGAGTTGCGCACACATGGGCCATGCCGTCATGGTTGATTGGGCCTATGCGGCCATGAACAGAACTTAAGTCTAGCATAACATAGCCATGCACTATGTCACACTAGACTTGGGGGGCTTGTGGACGTATAGTCTGGAATGGGCCAGGCCCGGCAGACAGCGGCCCACTCTACGCCTAAACCCTAATCCATGCCCTATAAATATAGGGCTGGGATTCCCTTCTTCACAGAACACAATAGGTTACTCTAAACCTAACTCTTATATGCTACATCGCATCGATACTAACTTGACCGTCGGAGGTGGATCCCAGGGTTACGGCCTCGGGTCCACTCCTAACGGGTTCTCTTTGTTGACAGGTCTACTCAGGGCTCGAGAAGACGACGAACGGCCCAGGGAGAGTCGTCAAATCCAGCCCGCGCCAGATTATGTATCAACATATATATATATATATATATATATATATATATATATATATATATATATATATATATATATATATATATATATATATATATATATATATATATATATATATATATATATATATATGTATATATATATATATATATGTTAATACTTGCAAAAGTTTTGAGACTGTTGACGTGTGTGATAGGTATGGCCAGTCCTAGACCGATTCGTGAAGTCAGCCTTTTTGGAATCATGGTTGGTGGTAATTAAAATTCAAGCATTTGAGGCTTTAAAAGAGCCACCACAGCCCATGGGTGAGACATCTTGGATTCATGCCCAAATTCGTAAAATTGGAGATATCTTTAAAGTTTGATTTATTAAAAGAAATTGGTTTTTTTGTGATGCATACTAGGTACAAATGAAGCTTTATGTGGTTTTCGTCATGCTTTTAAACCAAGTTTGGTTAAGCTTAGCTAAACAGCTTATGACTTTATGAGCTTATTGTGTTTTGATATAGTACTAAAACCTTTTGAGTGTTTGGGACTTTGGGTAGAGCCAGTAGTATTAGCTTATTTGTGTCTTGAATTAAGCTAATAAGCATATATAGCTTATCAGAATAAGGTGGTTTGGAAAGCTTATTTAAACTTTGCTATAAGAAAGAAAAAAGATTCCAAGCAGATCGATTATAATCAAACCTAAGAGCATCAGGTGTGGTCAACGAGTTTTGGCTCTTCATTCGGGCCCCACGGGGTGCCACATCACCCAACACCTCTTCACAACTAACCCCCCTCCCTCAACCTCTTCATTCGGGCCCCACCACTTACACATTTATTTTTTTATTCATTTCAATAAATAAATTAAATTCATTTCACTCATTAAAAATAATAATACAACATACTAATTTTATTTCATCCAAATAAAAAATAAATAAAAAAAAAACTTTAAAAACAAAAATAAAAATAAAAATAGACGTTATCTCTTTTCCTTTTTTTTCACATTTTTGTACCCAAATTCTTTTAAAAAGTTCTCCCACCCACATCACCCAATTTCTTTAAAAAAAANAAAAACTGTTGCATCTCCTTCTTCTCCAAAAACACACACACAGCACACACTAGATCTGAAAAAATAAAACACACAAACGCAACAACACACAAACACAACTATCGATCTGAAAAAAGAAAAAAAAAAGAAAAAAGAAAAAACCTGCACTTGTGTCAGAGATTACCCTCGTTGTGGACACGACTTGCTTCCAACGGCGAGGGTGCACGGTGTGGCGGCGAGGGACGGCGAGGGTGCCAGCTCGGACGGCGACGGCGATGTTCAATCCACACCTGATGCTCTAAGGTCTTCCTAGTAGACTCAAAATCTGTGGCTGAGTTTTAGTTACTCTGTTTCAAACATAAGGTCTTCCTAGTAGACTCAAAAATTTAGCAGTGACTGGACCCTTTTTAAAGAATTTCTTATGTATGCTTACAACCATGAATACTGATATATTCAATTGTGCTTAGTCTTTGGTTCAGCATGTAAGCAGATGATGAGCCCGCTTCGTAAGTATGTGTGTTCTTCCATGCTGTTAAATTTTGAGATATAATTTAGATAGAAAATTGTTCGTTTTGTTTTATTAATAGGTAAGTATGTAATGTTTAAGAACCACTAAACATATGTAGCAAGTTTTCATAGAGTTATCAGTATCACGGTAAAAGAAATAACTCCACGCGGTAACGTGTTGGTAAAATCTTTCGGAACCTTGATATTTATTCATGTGAAAGTAAATTACTCTAGTCCCTAATAAATATCATTAAAAGAAATATCTGAATCCAACACACACATACACATTTCCCCCTTTTAACACAAAATTCGCCATCGTAGGGTTCAATGCCATATTTCTTTCCTGAAATCCAAGAGGAGATACTTATAAGGTTGAATGTTCGTGATCTGATCCGATGCAAGAGCGTGTGCAAGTATTGGAAGTATTTGATCTCTCACCCTCGTTTCATCAAATCCCATATTGACCAAAGTCATCTCAGTGATCAAGAGAATGATAAGATTAGATACATAAGAATTGTTATGTGTGAGGAATTACGTTCCAGATAGTCCCTAGTGGAATGAAACAATGGTGCACATTGTTAAACTTTTACTGGGGGGCCCTTTATATGTGGAAACTCTCGTATCTCCATATTTTCCCAAGACACTAAATAGAAAGAGGCGGGCAACGAGTACTATCAAGAATCCTAAGGTCATATCAAATTGTGGCATTCCATTTTTATTTTTTTCACATAACTTGTAGTATAGCAATATAACATTAGTTTTGCCTTATATATGACTAGCTTCAAGGCCCGCCCGATGGGCGGATAGCTCCAAAAATTCTTTAAAAATTAAAAGTAGTAAAATGCTTGATACAATAACGTTAAATGATATAACATTAAAACGAAAAAAAAAAATAGTGTCATGTTTTTAATAACCGTAAGAAAAAAGTAAAGATACTTTAAGATTAAATGAGGGGAAGTAATCCAAAGAATAGAGATGGATTGTTGTTTGCATGTGCATATGAATTTATGGATTCAAAGCATGTAGTTCCATGAACTTCATTGATGAGATGAAACGTTCAGGTAGATAACGACAATTTCTTTTAATGCTAATATAGAGTACAAAACGCAAAATAAAAGTATTATCACAATCGATCATGATTACATACCTATACATATTTCTGAAATACATGCAATGATTGCTTTAAATTTGTACTGGTAATAGGTATTTAAGATTACAACAATCGATCAACCACATAATTAACATAATATTTGAATAGCATACCTGCATCAAAAGATGGTCCAATAAACTGTCCGGAAATCATAAAAACACTAACAACAACAATCCACACGAGCCAATGTGTATGAATAAGATTCATTTGGTTGGAGAGTATGAAGCCTTCTAATACTTTGGCATAGCAGGGAACTATAGGCATATAATAGGATCCTTAATTAGAAAATAATTGTAATCAAAATGACCACATACTTAGTAGTTTGTGACATATTAGGCTTCCATGCATCCTTTGCATCGCTTCTTTCAGAGATGTCCTGCAAAGCACACAACCATTAGTGTATCGTTGAAACACATATCATCTTATTCAAAATCTCTATTCACTTGAATGCAAAATAAACAACCATCAATATAAAAAAAGGTACTTCCACCATCTCACAAAAAGACACTACTGACAATAAAGAGTAATCAATCTTAGTAAACTCGAAGATGCAAAAAAAAAAAAAAAAAAAAAAAAAAAAAAAAAAAAAAAAAAAAAAAAAAAAAAAAAAAAAAAAAAAAAAAAAAAAAAACTTTTTTTTTTTGTACCGATCAGGCTGGGTTGACCAAGAAAGACATGATAACATTTTGTTCATAAATATCGACTTTGCCATTGTAATTAGTGTGTCAACTATTTTTTTACCAAAAATAAGTTAATTCAATGATAACTTAATTATTTAATATAATCCCTTTGTAGGTTATGTGCAACAAAATTACAGTTTTGATGACTTTCAACCTGTTTGACCCATTTCCTGTTATGCAAACTATATCATGACAAACAACCTCAATGCCTCATATGAAGTCATGTATACACCCATGATCAGTCAAAGTTAACGTAAAAGAGAACAAGTAGTCATGACAAACAATGCGTATTTTGACGTCCAATAAGCAATGTCAAACGACCTATAAAATATATTATATGCATTTTAGATAAGCAATCCCAAATAACCTTTTATGACAAGCAGTTTTAAAATATCAAATCAAACAACCCATAGTAACTTCAATTAGCAATCCAAATAACCCTTATAAAAACAATTGTGGTAAAAGTAAATAGTTTTATGGATTACAACATAGTAACTAAATGTATTATATGTATGTAATTACCTGAGTTATCTTTAGGATAACATCATTATGAACATTGACTCCTTCCAAAAAAAATAGTGCCTTTATGGTACCTGAAAGGATTTTTTAGACTTATAAGATCATAAGAAACCATTTTAACACACTTAACAATTTAACTTTTATAAGTTGGATAAACAAACAATATGTTTGATGTATACAAATACTTGCCCTAATCATGTTATAAGCCTAAAAGAAGCATAATCATTGATTATTTACTTGGTGTATCTCAAAAAGCAAATCTGATTGCATACTTACATGTATCCAGCGCGTATGTTGCATATGACTCCAAAAGCTCACACATACGCTGTGAGAAAAGAAAAAAAACAAATTCAAACATATAAATTTACTCACAAATGGGACAATATATATAAAAAAATCATATTTTAGCTTCAATAATAAGCGTGTGATTAGGGAAGTGTTGTTAGCAGAAGTGTTGTTTTTGCCTTTTCAAGTTTAGTATGTTTGTGATATCTCACATACTCTTGGATTTTTTTTCACCCCTATTACCTGGAGTCCAAAGGTACGACCCATTCGAGTTCTACCTAATACAAATTACATTTAATCTCAGTCACGAACATGCTGTAAATCAGGCTCATAGGTACCCGTTTTTTCACTTAGTGGAAATGATTTTGCAATCGATTTGCCTTTGCGATGTGTCCATTGATCAAGTACTTATTCAGCCCACCAACTACGATCTATTACATAACAAAAAAATGGGTACATGATCCATTAGAAAGAAATTGATTTTATTTTACCCGTTATAACCAACATGCTTTTTTGATAATGCAAGGGCATATTAGCCATTAAGCCATAAAATTCATAGTAAACATCAAAATTATTCAGTAAATTAGCTAAGCAGGTGTTAAACTATCTTAAACTTAAAGTATAGCAATAATCAATATGCCTATAATGCTGAATTTCCCTTTTTCATACCTTCGGATATTAACAATTATTTTTATATAAGAATGTAATCAAAGTGATAAAATACTCGGGCAATGTAAAAGCAAACTCTAAATAGGTTTACCTTCCACACCCTTCAAAACCACAAATTAGAAAGGCCCGTGGATTATCATATGTGCCACACACTACACTCGTCATTGGTTTACCATGTTGCTGCTCACAAAGTTTTTTTTTTTTTTTTTTTTTTTCCTCACAAAGTTGACAAACATAATACCAGAAAAAGTTAACTAATTTATAAGGAAATCATGATTAATAAAGAAATCATGATTAATATAGATTTAAAAGTAAGTCAAAGAGCTTAAAGGCATAATTTACATACCATCTCTAAACGTTGATAGAGAGTTGTTTTAAACTGTCAATCACCACGACCATTGGAGTTTTGATCCAACCTATCTGCTTTCTCGAATGCATAGTTATGACCTTTATTATACACAATAGAAAATCATACCAGGTGTATCATTTAGTTAACTTACAAAACAGGTATTGTATATTATAATTATGATCTAAGAGATTAGTATCAAGTATCAAATGAAGTAGTTGAGAAAAGAAGAAGTAATTACACATATAAGCATTGCGAGGTTTGTCACTTTTGATATATGTTGCAGCCTGAAGGATCGGAGAAATTTGTTGGAGGGATGCAGGACCACCTCATTATCCAAAACCTCCATGGAGAAGGCCGTTGTGCCAGCGTTTTAGGAAGGTCTCCTCATCAGCACTCGTGGTCTAGATGACGAAGAATTTCCTATTTTCTTTTCCGCGATGCCTTCATCCATCGTTCTTATTTCTTTACCACTTCATTATCTCTCCCTTTGACTACTGAGACCATCATCAAATACCTAATATGCAATCACAAAAACATATAATTTTTAGGAATGAGTAATGATAACTAAAACCAAAAGATAATCTATGGCTGGAAAAAAAAGAACAAAAGAAATATGAGTGGGTCGGGGATGGGTTGGATAAAGTGTGTGAAAAAAGTACGGGTTATAACAGGCAATATGTTAGCAAGAGTCAAAAAGAGTCGGGCCATGTTAGGTTGGTCAGGTAGCACTTCTTAGTTCATTTTTTATAACTTTGACACATGATTAACGTATCACAACAGATATATCATTAAAACAATATCTAATTTGTTTCTATGTAGCAACTTGTCATGGTGTTAGTGTACATGCTATATAGAACTCCTAAAACTAATGTTTGAATTCAGTAACATATAATAACCGTAAGTGATAAAAAACAAAAAAAAGTGGATCATTTTTTAGAATACCTACGTTTCCAATAGCCATTTCCAATCATAATTTAAAGTCAAAATCATATAAAGCTGCAAATGATAAGTTTAGAACCATTTTTCTTCATTCAGGCATTTCATCAAGCACTGACTATGCATATCATATTATAACCTACACATAACTTTTATCCATTTTTGAAGATGATGAAGTTAACTTCACGACATCACCTGTTCACAAATCATAATTCATGATTATATATTAGAATGAACACGAAAAACATAAACCGAGTTAGTATAATCATTAAAAATAATAATGACTCGAAATTAGGGCTAAATCCATAAAATTGTGGATAATAAATTGAAAATATGAAGATCAATAAAGTAAATCTTGAGTTGGTACTTGGTACCTTCACCAAATCCTTGATACACGAATTCAATCCTAATATGAATAAAACATAAGAATTAATAGAAACCCCAAAATTAATGAAATTAAAAACGCCAAAAACGAAGTAAAATCAAAAGAAAAATATTACCAATATCAAGTATCCGATTTCATTGGATTGGTTGATTTGTTTTTCAGATTAATTGATTTTATTGATAACTGTTTTATTAAACTGATTTGGTGGAGGCGATGGTTTGAAGGGTTTTCGTTATTGATGGAATCCGGGTTATTGGTTGTGTAGATCTTGATTTTGATTATCGGTTATAGGGTTTAAAAAGGGGATTATGTGTGTGTGTTTTTTTGATGGAATGATACCAAATGAGAAAGAAGTGAGAGATGCCGCCCATTTTTTGTTGCATTGAATGTTTAGAAGTGAGAATTGCTTCAGGCCGTAGGATCAGAATGATTATCCACATGTCATTATCTTAGGTATTTTGGGAAGAGAAATTTTAGGAAAACCTTGTTTTATATAGATAGTAGATTCTTATTGTTGTGGTGGCTGCTAAACATATTATTGTTAGTTAATAAGGTCGGCCCACTCGGGTGTCGGCCCATTAGCCCGTCTAGCATTAGGGCATCATCTCTTTATTTTATGTATTTATATATTGCTTGTACAAACTTTTCATTTATCAAGTAATACAAATCGTTGTTCGATCTTTAGTTTCTACATGGTATCAAGAGCCAGGAAATCAGATATTTTGTCGTCGAATGTTTTTTGACGTTGTCATTGGTATGTTTGCTTGCTTCGTGTGTTCCAATTGATTGTGTTAGCAAGTCATCTGCTGTCGTCTTTTCGTCAAACATTCTGCCGTCTTTGTTCAAGTAAGTATTACGTTATTGGTTGATTTTAATTGGTGCCATGGAATTGTAATTCATTAGTGGGACGGTGGTACACAAATATTGACTTTAGGTACTTATTGAATATTGGTTGTTTAGTTGGGATACAAACTCAATTTGGTATTATCTTGGTTGCGGCACTTCATTGTTCTTATTTGTCTACTTGGTTTTTTAGGCATAATTGTTTCTTTCGAAAAATCTATTGGTATTTTGTTTGAACTAGAGTTTTGCTTGACACAAGTAAAAGTTTTGTTTCGTGGATTGCATTGGTTAGCTAACATGGATACTTGTAAGAATGTCTTAAAATCGGATACATTATTGTTTGAGCGGTTTCAAAAGTTTGTAGACATGTATGAGCAGTTTCAGATATTTTTAGACACGGTAGAGCAGTTAAAGAATTTTTTAGCCATTGATCCACATGCTATGTCAACCTCGTCAAATAAAGGTTTCGCATCATTCTCTAAATGGATATTAGATTCGGGTGCCACTCATCACATGTCTTATCTTTTGTCACAGTTTATTTCGTTGAATCTTAATTCTTCGAAATCAATTGTGGCCGCTAATGGGGATTCCATGCCATTAGCAGGTGTTGGTTCTGTTGACACACCCTCTGTTGCTTTATCTGATGTTTACTACATACCGAGCCTTACTATGAATCTTGCTTCTATTAGTAAAATTTGTGATTCTGGATGTGATGTCAAATTTTCTGTTTCCGACTGTTCTATATATGACCGGAAAACACAGGAGGTGGTTGGGACAGGTCACAGGCAAGGGGATCTTTATGTTTTGGATCAGTTTAGAGACATTCATGCTACCGCATCATCTAGTGTGGATTTGTATTCTTTTTGGTTGAATCGTTCTTCTTCAGCATTTTATTTATGGCATTCTCGGTTGGGTCATGTCTCGGGGTCTCGTTTACGTTTTTTAGCATCTACGGGAGCGTTGGGAAAGCTAGATGCTCATGATATTTCGGATTGTAGTGGCTGTAAACTTGCCAAGTTCTCAGCATTACCGTTCAGTAATAGTGTTTCCTCTTCAAATGCTCCTTTTGATCTAGTGCATTATGATGTATGGGGACCTTCTCCTGTATC
Organism: Artemisia annua; assembly: GCA_014162995.1. Classification (NCBI taxonomy): domain Eukaryota; kingdom Viridiplantae; phylum Streptophyta; class Magnoliopsida; order Asterales; family Asteraceae; genus Artemisia; species Artemisia annua. The sequence goes on from LBNU01013573.1 coordinate 159,073, forward strand.
AACAAAAGGAGGTTCCAGATATTACGTTTCATTTATCGATGACTTCACTCGCTACACTTGGGTTTATCTGATGAAGCGTAGGTTTGATTTTCTTACAGTTTTCAAAGAATTTAGAGCTCTTGTGAAAACTCAACACTCGGCAGTCATAAAATGCTTTCGCTGTGATTTGGGCGGTGAATACGCTTCTAATGATTTCGTTGGTTTACTTAAATCGGAGGGGACTATATATCAGACCTCTTGTACGGACACTCCTCAACAAAATGGTGTTGCTGAAAGGAAGCATCATCATCTTGTTGAAACAGCTCGATCTTTCTTGGTGTCTGCTGATGTTCCAAGTGTATTTTGGGGAGAAGCGGTTCTTACGGCCACATATGTGATTAATAGAATCCGAATTGCACATAATTCTGGTTTATCTTCTTTTGAGAAGTTGTATGGAACTTTGCCAGATTATTCTTCATTGCGTATCTTCGGCTGTACTTGTTTTGTCCTAAAACCACATGTTGAGCGTACCAAATTGTCACCCAAATCCACTTTATGTGTGTTTTTGGGTTATGGTGTTAGTCAAAAGGGATATCGATGTTATGATCCGGTCGGTCAAAAGTTGTATACATCTCGCCATGTTGACTTTTTAGAGCATATTCCGTACTATTCTGTTCCCGCTAGTTCACATAATTTGACACAATCTGAACTTATAAAAATTGATCCCTTTGAAGAACCTATACCTATTGTGTCACCTATAACACCGGAACCACCCTCAGAACCTACCACTTCCGAAACACCACCAGTATATACACCTTCAGAAACCGTCACTACTACTGAAACACCATCGGTTACAGTTTCCGAGGCTACACCAACCGTTACTCAACCTCCCTCTACGACCACCCAATCATCTTCTGAGCCTACAGTGGTTCTTCCTGCAAATGTTCGACCCACACGTAACCGTAAGTCCACCAGAAAAGATGATTTTGTTTATTCTTGTTATTCTAGTTCGTTTGCTTCTTTTATTGCTTCTGTACATAGTCTTCATGAGCCTGAGTCCTATACAGAAGCTGTTTGTGATCCACTTTGGCAGGGTGCTATGGCTGAGGAACTTACTGCATTGCATCAGACTCACACGTGGGACATGGTACCTTTGCCAGCAGGCAAGCGTGCTATTGGCTCTCGTTGGGTCTATAATATTAAAACCAAATCTGATGGGTCCATTGAAAGATATAAGGCTCGAGTTGTTGCTAAGGGTTACTCTCAAAAGTATGGCATGGATTATGAAGAGACATTTGCTCCTGTTGCAAAAATGACAACTGTCCGAACTTTGATTGCAGTGGCTTCTAGTTGTCAATGGAAAATATATCAAATGGATGTCAAGAATGCCTTCTTGAATGGTGACCTGAATGAGGAAGTTTATATGAAACCACCTCCCGGCGTCCCTCATCAGTCAGGTGAAGTTTGTAAGCTCCGAAAAGCTCTTTATGGACTCAAACAGGCACCGCGTTCTTGGTATGAGAAGTTTTCGACAGTCGTTACTTCTCTTGGATTTGTCTCTAGCCATCATGATTCCGCATTATTTGTTAAACGTTCAAGTGCTGGACGTATTTTGTTGTCCTTGTATGTTGATGATATGATTATTACTGGAGATGATTGTGATGGAATTGAATTGTTAAAGACAGAGTTGTCTTATCGGTTTGCTATGAAAGATTTGGGTTTACTACGTTATTTTCTTGGCATTGAGGTTGCTTCATCACCGAAAGGTTATCTTCTATCTCAGTCTAAGTATATTGCTAATTTGTTTGATCGTGCAAGAATGACAGATAATAAGATTGCCGACATTCCTCTTGATGCTAAAGCAAAATATACCCCTACAAATGGTGATCCTTTACCTGATCCTGGTTTATATCGTACTATTGTTGGGATTTTAGTTTATCTGACAGTGACTCGACCAGATATTGCTTATGCTGTCCACATTGTTAGTCAGTTTGTTGTTGCCCCTACTACCGTCCATTGGGCTGCGGTCCTACAGATTCTTCGGTATCTTAGAGGTACTCAGTTTCAGACACTCTTGTTTCCTTCCGCATCTTCTTTAGATTTGCGTGCTTATTGTGATGCTGATTGGGCTGGTGATTCTGTTACTCGCAAGTCTACAACTGGGTTTTGTGTTTTTCTTGGAAATTCCCTTATCTCGTGGAAGAGTAAGAAACAAGATGTTCTTTCAAGATCTTCTACTGAAGCTGAGTATCGTGCCATGGCTGTTACCACTAGCGAGATTGTTTGGTTATGTTGGTTACTTGCAGATATGGGTGTTCGTATTACTAGTCCTACTCCATTATATTGTGATAATCGTAGTGCTATTCAGATTGCGCGCAACACGGTTTTTCATGAAAGGACCAAGCATATAGAGATTGATTGTCATTTCACTCGCCACCATCTTCAGGAGGGCACAATTTCTTTGCCATTTGTTCCATCTGCTTTACAGATTGCTGATATATTTACCAAGCCTCACTGTGGCCCGCGTTTTCATTTTCTATCAGACAAACTCTAAATGTTCGTTGCTGCAGCATTGTGAGCTTGAGGGGGGATGTTAGTTAATAAGCTCGGCCCACTCGGGTGTCGGCCCATTAGCCCGTCTATCATTAGGGCATCATCTCTTTATTTTATGTATTTATATATTGCTTGTACAAACTTTTCATTTATCAAGTAATACAAATCGTTGTTCGATCTTTAGTTTCTACAATTATGTCTTTAATATGTTAGTAATTGGTACTTCGAAGTTAGTAATTATCTACTTATTATACTTATCGCGGGCTTTGGTCCAATGGTATATATAAGTGGATCTTTACAACCCTTAAGCTAGGAGTTTGGTTCAGAATTTCATATGTTATGTACTAATCTTCTCCACTTAACAATAAATTTTTGTTGCTTAGTGACGTTTGTCCCAATGATATCAGTAGATCATTACAATATGCATTTGGATTGTGAATTCAAGTCTCTTTAGAGACAAAATGTATCAGTTGGTTGACTGTTTCTAGAAAGTTGGTAAATCTTTTTTGCTCAAGTGTTTAATTTCTCTGAGCACACACTTATGATTTTCTGACAATCCTCATAAACTGAATTGGTCACACTAGCTGAATTGTATATATTATTACTTTGGTTTTTGTATGGGAAGCCTAGTCTAAATATATAGTAGTCATTGCCGTTTAGTTGAGCTACTGTCAGGAATCTTCTAAATACTTATTTGGCCTTCATTCTTCTGTCTTCTTGTTTTCTTACTTACTTTCTATTTTGATATCAATTAATTAAGGGAGACCCATCCATCCCTGAACCGAGTGCCAGAGTTTGATGCTGTTGAAGAAGTCAAGATGGCAGACATTGCTAAGAAGTTTCCTTATTCCCTAGGAGCATGCTCCTATCGTTTTTAATATCTTGTGTTTGATGTTTTTAATGACTTATTTTTAATGGATTTCAGTACTCTTGGATGATTCTTAGTTATAACTTATGCTTATCTAAAGTTGTTCTAATACTGTTGCATCACTTAAAGAAATTGTGTCATGTGGTATAAAGAGTGCTTTAGATATCATCAACAAATCTTTTGTCTGAATTTGTAGTATCTCAAGAGAGATCCTTCGAGTAAGTTAAGAAGACATGACATTGCTTTATAATCTTTACTTGATTAATCGTTAGGACCTTTCTTTGAAGATATAGTTTACTACCGTTTTTAGTATTTTGTCTTTGATGGTTTTTCATATATTTTGTGTTTTTGAACGTGTGCTACACTGTTACAATTTTTATTTTTTTGGGTATTGTTTTAGGATGTTAACAATGCTCTAAATATTGTCACCTTCATTTTCACCTTCTTGTGTTCAGTTTTACCAACAATTGAACTCTTGGTGATCAGAGTAATTTATGTACGTGTTAGTGATCGCAACAGCTAAAAATTTGACTAAAAGGCTTTTTCATCACTAAAAATGGGAGAAATCAAGTTCAATTCCTGTTAGGTGCAAACTACTCTAAAGTGGCCACGCCAACCTTCCAAAAAAATGGGAGGGCTTTACCTAGTTTGAGTGTGTTGCAGTGGGTTCAGTGGATTAGTCGGCTAAAAAGTCGGAAACCCCGGTTAATATAAAATAAGGTGATCAGAGCAGCTTAATATTGTTACTTATGTTGTTATCATTAGTAGTTTATGCTAAGTTGTGTAACAGTGAACCGTTGCTTGTCTCCTTTCTACTTTGGGTGATTTGAACTTCAATATCATCTTTGTTGAACATGTGATAATTAAGGTTGATTAAACATAATACTCGTATATTGTTAGTCAGAAATCTGTTTTGATCTTCTGCAGAGAATAATGTTTTTAGTTATTCAACTAGACATCGATCGTTGCGCTCTTGTGATTGTGCAATCTATTTTGATATTCTGCGGCGTACTTTTTTTTTTTTTTTTTTTTTTTTTTTTTTTTTTGTGCCTATCTGATCCGTCAACAACGTGACATATAAATTATGGGGAGTTAGAGGTCTTAATTCTAACGATTGTAATACTTAGCAAAGATATTAGTGGCATACCTTTGATTTTATTGTTCTTTCGCCTCTGATTAAAGATGTTTCTGTGATGGTTTTGTTTCGCTGTGAATGGAACTAGGAAGGTTGTGACAGAAACTTGTAACCGAATAAATAATAACAAAACTCTGATAATAAACTTATAACAGAAATTCAGAAACATGTAATTTTTATTGATTGAGTGATTGTTTACAGAACCTAACCTATTTATACATAAAGAATCGTTGCCTACATGAAGAGGCATACCTGTTCACTAAAAGTAATGTGACTTTTCCTAATCTAAATAACCGTTTATACCCTAACAAACTAATCGACCCATATTGACCCATATCGACCCAACCCATATTAACATTACAGGCTTTACACATATTACAGAAACATAAACATACTAAAATACATTAACTAACTATCCTTATCTTTGCTTCTATAACATTAATGGTCCAACATTCACCCCCTAATGTTATAGACGGCAAAGTCTTCAATTCTTCAAAGTTCCTTTTATAGCAATGGTTCATCATCTTCGTACTGAATCAAATTTGCTTCATCCTTTTTATTTTCCCAGTTTGGACACTCATTGCTAAAATGCGTAAGTTCATTGCATTTGAAACACTTCACGTTGCTCTTGTCCCGTTGTGCTCGACCATTGCCTTGACTTCTCCCCGACCCTCGACCTCTTCCTTGGCCACGTCCAAAATCTTTCTGGCTTGCACAACCGCAATGCTCACATTTGTGTTCCTTGGTCTTCTCCTTTTCATCTACTTTGCTGAAAAGTAGGCTACTGGACCCATCTTCTTCTTTGACTGCCTTTTTCGTCCGTTCTTCGAAAGCTTTTAATCTCCCAATGGCTTCTTGAAATGGCATCGTATTAAGATTTGCAAACTGCTCTATTGCTGCAACAATCTGCATAAACTTCTAGGGTACAAAACTTAAGAGTTTCCTAACCAGCCTTTTATCTTCCATCGTATGCCCCAAACTGCTTGCTTGTGTTGCAATCTCACTTATCTTTCCGGCATTCACATCTAGCGACTCATTGCCTTTCATCTTCAATTGTTCAAACTCCGATTCTAGTGTTTGAACATGTGCCTCCTTAACTCTATCAACTCCAACATGTCGAATTTTCAATGCATCCCAAATCTCCTTTGCCGAAGTAAGGTTTGCAATTTGCAAAACCATATTTTCTAGAATTGCTTGGTATAACATTGCAATTGCCATGTTGTTTTTCTTTTGATCAACTTCAGCGTCCGTTGTTGGTTCAATTGCTTCCCATATTCCATGGACATTAAATAATTCTTTAATCTTTACTGCCCAAATCGTGTAATTCGTTGAATTGAGAACCGGGTATTGGAACGTCATTGATGTTCCACTATACTTCGTAAGTTCGTTCTTATTTTTATCGCCAGCCATTTTCTTCTTCTTTCCTTTTCCAATCTTGATTAAATTTCCCTTCTTTCACAAATACTAATCTGGTTTCTTTTATTTATGCCTCCAAACCCAATAATAAGAGTAAAAGAAACTGATTATATTTATAAAAGATTCTTAAAAAAAACAAGCCTAGCTTCTTTGATTTCTGGGTGTGTGATCAAACCCGCCTCGCTGTTGAAAGTCAAATCCGTCTAGCAAATAATTGTCACGTCCGCTTCCTGCTAATGACACTTATTGTCCGCTTCACCACTATTGACAATCAAACCCGCTTTTCCGCTGTTGATCTTGATCAATCCCGCTATTCCGCTGTTGATAGTCAATCCCGCTGCCCCGCTGTTGTTTACCAATCCCGCTAATCCGCTGTTGATCTTAAACTACCCTATTTTTAGTGCCCTTGTGATCTTCCTTTTTCTCCCTGAATCAAACACACGCTCTGATGCCAATTATTGTTCTTTCGCCTCTGATTAAAGATGTTTCTGTGATGGTTTTGTTTCGCTGTGAATGGAACCAGGATGGTTGTGACAGAAACTTGTAACCGAATAAATAATAACAAAACTCTGGTAATAAACTTATAACAGAAATTCAGAAACATGTAATTTTTATTGATTGAGTGATTGTTTACAGAACTTAACCTATTTATACATAAAGAATCGTTGCCTACATGAAGAGGCATACATGTTCACTAAAAGTAATCGTTGTGACTTTTCCTAATCTAAATAACCGTTTATACCCTAACAAACTAATCGACCCATATTGACCCATATCGACCCAACCCATATTAACTTTACAGGCTTTACACATATTACAGAAACATAAACATACTAAAATACATTAACTAACTATCCTTATCTTTGCTTCTATACCATTAATGGTCCAACAGATTTCTTGTCTTCTGTTTCTATGAAAATGGTCTCAAAACATGTTCTAAACAGTTGCGAGGTCTTGAACATGTTTGATTCACTTTCAGAACATGTCGAATTCTTTTATGACATTTGTATCTCTGGTGCCTCAAAAGATGGACTTCAACATAAGAAAAAAAAATAACAATAAAAAAAAATCTAGAAACTGGCATATATATATTTGTTCGACTTGAAAATATTGTACGTGTATGCATGGACGGAGCCAGGGGTTCTCACGGGTGCCCGTGCATCCCATGGATTTTTTCAAAACCCAATTACGAAAATGAACGTTATAACAAGTCTTTTTACGTGAATGAACGTTTTTTACTTACTTTACCAAAGTGACCAATATATGTCACTATCAACTTGTTCACTTTCCATTCGCTCTAATATGATCACCAAATTCAATAACACTCGCCCAAGTAAAGTTGTATATTTAGTGAATTTTTTCGGACTCTTCTTATGAAGACACGTATGCATCAAATAGTTAGTAACTATTTACTCTATTTCTTATTATAAAGCAATAAACCAACCTTCCAACTTGCCCATCTCATGGTTATTCTAACATATTATTTTCTCACTCTCTCCCATCCTCTCTTTCTACATTATTGTCATCAACTTCAAAAAGATGATACACACACATAAACTCCATCTTTTTATGCATAATGTACACGAGCCTCTTTGTCATCAACTACATGTAATATATATGGCTATAACTCACTGTGTAAGTACATTAACAACAAATCTATCATCTTCCTCTTATTTATTTTATGTCTTGAACTCTTGATTGATATATGATCTTGCTAGCTACTTCTGTAACACAACCTCGCCTAAAGCCTAAAGCCACTTCGCCTGGTAACAAATGGCCTCGCCTAGTACTTGACATTCTTAGTCAAATATTCTTGGAATTAAACAAATGGCCTCGCCAATACAACCTCGCCTAGGTCCTCGCTGGTAACACAACCTCGCCTAGGTCCTCGCTTATCACCTCGCCTAGGGCCACTTCTGGTAACACAATTCAATTCACCTCGCCTAGGTCCTCGTCGTCACCTCGCTGGTCACCTCGCCTAGGTCCTCGCCTAAGGCCTCTAGTAACACAAATCAATTTAACTCGCCTACACCTCGCCTAAACCCTCGCCTACAGCTCGCCTAAACCCTCCTATCTTTCTGAATCACATAGGCCTCGCCTGCACCTCGCCTAGTATTCCTTTTACTAGATCTAACGGTTAGAAACTAATTTAGTAATACATCTAACGGATAATATGTGAAATGTTCATTTTGGATAATTTTATGTGCGACATTTATATCTGTAAACTAGTTGAATAAAACGTTCATTTAAGTAATTTACTCTTTTTTCAATGTAGTGTTAATTTTTGAAAAAAACATCAATTTTTTTCTAAAGTCATCTTAAATGCACCTGGTCCATCGAAATGTGCTTCATGTATTATTGTTCAATTTTTTTTGGCATCCGGTCATCTTTTATCCTGGCTCCGTTCCTGGTGTATGGCAGTATGCCTTTACATATCTCGCTCAACGAAATGACAATATGGCTGGTATTGTTTGAACACGGAACACACCATTGACATTCTTTTCAAAAACTAAACAAACTCATTTAATTTACTGGCAACTGTATATGTTTTTGTCAGACCAAGACTTGCATACAGAATATTTTGCGGGTTTGTTTGTTCTATCAATAATGATTATCAAACGGTACGTGCAGGAGCGTTTGTAGTCCAACGGTTAGGATAATTGCCTTCCAAGCAATAGACCCGGTTCGACTCCCGGCAAACGCAACCACTGTCTTATTTATTTTATTTATTTTTTATTTTATTTTATTTTATTTTATTTTTTTTGTGAATTTGTGGGTTGTGGAAGTTTGACTTACGATAATCTATAAACATATAAGATTGAGTCCTAAAATTTAAGGGGGAGTATTAATGACACCAATTTTTTGAGGAGCATTGATGACATAGTTTTTAGAAGTGAAAAATGTAGCCATGCGAGAATCAAGATTAATGCCACGTCCATGTTAAGCGTCCATGTTTATGAGGGGCATGCGAAGTGTTCATGTATTCATTGAGACACTTATGATTGTAGAGGTTACATGGAATAATGCATTTAGAGAGTCTATTTTAATTATTAGAGTATGCATTACTTGATCTTTAATAGGAAAATTAATTGGGTAACTCTTTTAACTACTTCTTTTGAGTATAAATAGCACAATTTAGCAACCCACAACAAATTATTCCACCGCCACATCCACCGGAACCGACCAACATCAACTGTTTCCGCCGCCGACACCACGTTCAACCAAACTCATTTTAGTCATCGTGGCGTGCATGAGTCGTTGATGAAGAAGGTTATCGAAAAATGGTTGTGATGTATATTTATTTATTTGAATTGTTTCTTTTGGTAATGTGATATGATACTAAGTTTATTTTTGGTTGTTGTCGTGTATAATGAGCAGCTCCAAAATGATTAATAACGTTGGCAAACATGCTGACATATGGGTATTTGTTTGTGATTGTATTGTTAATGATTGATTGTTAGTAATCTTATACGTGTTGTTTTTGCATGATAGGTTTGGGCAAGAAGATGGTATAGGAGATGATATCTTCACCAACAACCGTATGTCTTTTTTTTCCCTTTTACAAAATATATTTATACACGTAAAAAAAGTATTCGTGGGGGATAAAGTTAAGTTATATTGTTATATGTATTATCGATTTTCCAAATGTCAGGGAATGGATGAAGGAAAATTTTGAATCCTTTTTTTCGAGTATCATCGTTCATCGCTAGTCTATCTGCTAATATATATACAGATTTCGAAACCACTCTATATCATACCAACACCATAATGTTATTTTATGGAGCTGGTTGTTGTTCTATTACTCTCATAATATAATATAATTTCCTACTTATATATATACTTCCTAGCAACTCTATAAGCATGTCATGTGTTAGGCAAAATTTTTTACATACTCAATACACTTTTTTCAAGAACATTAAAAAGTCGAACAAAAAAAATAGTTTTTGTTTATTCTTTTTTATGGGAATCGTTAAAGGACAAATGTCATTGTCTGTTTATACATGATTTAGAGGGTATTTGGAGGTTGGCTTTTAGTGATTTGACTAACTAAGCAGACTTCTAAGTACAACTGAATCATCACCGTGCAGTACCAGTACTGGAAAGAAGAATAGCATCATGCTTTGCAATTAAGCTACTCTCATTTATTGACGCACCTTAGCTTGCGAAGTGCAAGTGTGTTTATCTGAGAGGCATACGAAGAGTGTTTACACGTATGCTCCACTCTCGCCGCACCCTTGTCACTCTGAGTCTCCGCCGCTCCGCGCGCTCCGCGCGCAAGGCACCAAATAGCAATCATCTTTGCATTTAAGCTACTCTCAATATGTCGATCAAATTACTTTTTACATTTTAAAAGTTGGTAACGTTTTTATACAGTTTATGGTGGCAATTATTGATATCTACTTATACACAAACTTTCAG
>LBNU01013573.1:172547-195889 GCA_014162995.1 Artemisia annua
GTCACGTGAGCCAGGGAATTTTCCAAATTACCAATACAAGTTTTCACTTTTCAAGATCTTTTGACTTTTAACCTTACTTTACCCCAGCCAAAAGAATCGTGTACAACCAATTTTTACCATAGAACCAATAAAGCAATTTTTACCCACTTATTTTTTTATCAAAATAAAAAAGATGAACTTTCACTCTTTTTTAAAAATTAAATATGTCGCAAACCGTAAATCGTTGCTCGAAAAAAAAAATACCATCGCGACGAAATTAAATTATCTTTCTATAGACATCATTCTTATATAACTTTCGATGAATTTTTTTTCGACGAATCTTTTTTTTTCAAAATTTTCGCCCAGAAAAATCATATATGATTTTGGGGGGGGTTTAAAAAAAAAAAAATTTTTTTTTTTTTTTTCCCATAAAATTGGGGTGGGGTTCTTTTTTTTGGGGGAAAAATTTTTTTTCCCCCGTTTTTTTTTTTTTTTTTAAAAAATCCAAAATTTTCAAAAAAATAAAAAAAAAAAAAATTTTTTTGGGTTTTTTTTTTTTTGGGGGGAAAAAAAAAAATTTTTTTTTTTTTTTGGAAAATTCAAAAAATAAAAAAATTTTTTTAAAATTTTGGGGGGGATTTTTTTAAAAAAAAAAAAAAAAAAAAACAAATTCCATAAAAAATCTGGGGGGGTTGGGGGAATTTTTTTTTTTTTTTTTTTTTTTTACACGGAAATCCCCCCCCAAAAAATTATTTATAAAAAATTTTTTTTTTTTTTTTTTTTTTTTTTTTTTTTTTTTTTTTTTTTTTTTTTTTTTTTTTTTTTTTTTTTTGCAAATCACTTTCACCGCTTATATTAATTTGGCCTTTACATGCAAAAAAAAAATTATAATAAAAAAAAAAGTGAAGTTCCATGCAATAGACGAATAGCGTGAGCCAGTGAAACAACTCAAATTCCATTGGCGTGTGAATGGCCTGTTCAATGGTATCGTTGTTGGCGCGTTATTGGTTTCAAAAATGACAAATGGCGTGTAAAAAACAATAACACCGAATGCTCTTATATGTTCAGTAGTCAAAAGGTCAAGCTAGCCAGTCATCAAGTTCTTAGACAGAGGTCTAAAAGTTTTTAAATCATAGGCATAAAATGAACTTGGAAAAGTAGGGGTATATGGGAACATTTTCGCTAATTATCCTAAGTTTGAAAGGAAAATGAACTTGGATGTTCTTCACATAAACAACAAAGACATGAGATCTCACCAAAACTACATAGACATTTTTGTAACTTGTTTTATATAAACTTTTCAGATAAAGTTTAGGAAAATTTAAAAGAGAATAGTTATTTCGGTTGGATTTTGATGAGAAAAACAGGTTACTTACTTCTTATGTAAAAGTCTTTTAACTCGCATCCCACACAAGTAAACGAAACTGAACTGAAACTCACGTAGTGGAAAAGAAAATGTAAAAATCTCACAACTCGTATCCCATAAAAAGAAAAGGCAAAAATCTCCTAACTCGTATCCTAAAAACGTAAAAACTCGTTTTCGTTTTTTCGAAAAGCAGAATGGTAAAAACTTGTATTCCAAAAACGTGAAAAGCATAAAGGTAAAAACTTGTATTCCAAAAACGTAAAAAAACCAAATTGAAACTAATGTATGTATGATATAAGTAAGGGATAATGTATCAAGAGGCCACCCAACTTTTAAGTTTTTCTCATATAGGCCACTCATTTTTTGGAAGTAACTTATAGGCCACAAATTATGTATTTTTCTTCGTTTACATCAATTCCGGTCAAATTTAAACCGGATAATTATAAGACGGCAAGAATGAAACTAACTATAATATATTAAACTAATATGAATAAAAAACCAGTCGTGAAATTTCAATAATATTCTTCAAAGAACTTTTAACGATATAAATTCACACTTAATATAAGGGTATAATCGGTATTTCACATCAAACTTTTCATTCGTCTTGCTTGGATAAGTTAGAGGTTGGTTACTTATTTATCTTGCTTGGATAAGTTAGAGGTTGGTTACTTATTTATAGTTTATAGCTTTCGAGCATAAATTTGGCCGGAATTGATGTAAACAAAAACAAACATATAGTTGGGCGGCTTATAAGTAGGGGTCAATGTTTGGTTTGACACTGAACAAACTGAAAAATAAACCGCACTGAAACTGAATAAAACCGAACCACAAATTTTAGTTGGCGTATGGTCTGGTTTGAAACCGAACCGAAGTATTTAATTGGTGTTTGGTTTGGTTTTGGGTTTGAAAAATATATAACCAAACCAAACTGAAAAAACCGAATATCTCTATCCACATAAAAAATTTAAACAATATACATACATAATTTGGTCCGTTTAGGTGATATTGCAGTGAATTTAGGGAAAACACATTGATGACTTTGAAATTTTTGTAGATGGTAACTTAATATTTCTATTCTTTATAGGCATGGTCTTTTTATCTATGTATGTATCTTATGTACACATTTGACACATATTTATTTTCTATTGCTTTTTCAAAGATGAAAACAACATCTAATACAAACATTGGAGAAGATGAGTGAAGTTGCAACAGGGTTTGGATGATTGAAGATGGAATATTCAAGCTAACAAGACTTTTAAAGACTTTTGTCGGAGAACATTTATCATTTTTATTTACTTCCTTTAAGTTCTAAAACCTTTTGGTTTCTTAAATTTTTGTTTTGTTGATTTCTTTGAACACTTTGTGTGACCTTTTGATTTGTTAATTTTATTTGAACTTTTAGATTTTCATTTGTCACTTCTAGATCATATTTTGAAGTTTACATGAATTTGGTTTTCTTGGTTTTAACCTAAACCAAACTGAATTCTAAATTTGGTGTATGGTTTAGTTTTATTCGTTCTATATTTTGTTTGGTTTGGTTTTGGTTTTGACTTTGAAAATTTTCAAACCGAACCATCCAACCCACAAAACCGAAAACCGAACCAATGAACACCCCGGCTAAAAATCTATCTCACATGTCATAGGCAGAACTTCAACCCGAACATTCTTAACCATGGAACAACAGGCCCTTTTGTTTCAAGAAAATTTTAGTATATACCGTTATACTAGCTTAGTTTTAAAGTAGATATGGATTGAGCACTTTCAACACCACCAAGTACGCTCAAATTATATGAATATAGGACTCCAAATTCCTAACATGTTTATGTTATTGTATTAATGTTGTTTGTTCGTAATTGCAATTGATAAAGTGCATATTTGGATCATAAATCACACTATAGCATTGATATGAGCTAAGGTGTAGTTTGGTTTGATCCCTTTTTATATGATTTGGTGGCCTAACATTTAACCGAACAAACTATTCAAGATATTATTGTTAACTTATTATATATAGAGCTTATAATTCATCTCTAACTGTGCATATATGATATATGTTAATACTTGCATAAGTTTTGAGACTGTTGACGTGTGTGATAGGTATGCATTTGTTCTGTACTAATTGGTGCTTTTTATATGCCAGTCCTAGACCGATTCGTGAAGTCAACCTTTTTGGAATCATGGTTGGTGGTAATTAAAATTCAAGCATTTGAGGCTTTAAAAGAGCCACCACAGCCCATGGGTGAGACATCTTGGATTCATGCCCCAATTCGTAAAATTGGAGATATCTTTAAAGTTTGATTTATTAAAAGAAATTGGCTTTTTGTGATGCATACTAGGTACAAATGAAGCTTTATGTGGTTTTCGTCATGCTTTTAAACCACGTTTGGTTAAGCTTATCTAAACAGCTTATGACTTTATGAGCTTATTGTGTTTTGATATAGTACTAAAACCTTTTGAGTGTTTGGGACTTTGGGTAGAGCCAGTAGTATTAGCTTATTTGTGTCTTGAATTAAGCTAATAAGCATATATAGCTTATCAGAATAAGGTGGTTTGGAAAGCTTATTTAAACTTTGCTATAAGAAAGAAAAAAGATTCCAAGCAGATCGATTATAATCAAACCTAAGGTCTTCCTAGTAGACTCAAAATCTGTGGCTGAGTTTTAGTTACTCTGTTTCAAACATAAGGTCTTCCTAGTAGACTCAAAAATGTAGCAGTGACTGGACCCTTTTTAAAGAATTTCTTATGTATGCTTACAACCATGAATACTGATATATTCAATTGTGCTTAGTCTTTGGTTCAGCATGTAAGCAGATGATGAGCCTGCTTCGTAAGTATGTGTGTTCTTTCATGCTGTTAAATTTTGGGATATAATTTAGATAGAAAATTGTTCGTTTTGTTTTATTAATAGGTAAGTATGTAATGTTTAAGAACCACTAAACATATGTAGCAAGTTTTCATAGAGTTATCAGTATCACGGTAAAAGAAATAACTCCACGCGGTAACGTGTTGGTAAAATCTTTCGGAACCTTGATATTTATTCATGTGAAAGGAAATTACTCTAGTCCCTAATAAATATCATTAAAAAAATATCTCAATCCAACACACACATACACATTTCCCCCTTTTAACACAAAATTCGCCGTCGTAGGGTTCAATGCCATATTTTTTGCCTGAAATCCAAGAGGAGATACTTATAAGGTTGAATGTTCGTGATCTGATCCGATGCAAGAGCGTGTGCAAGTATTGGAAGTATTTGATCTCTCACCCTCATTTCATCAAATCCCAAATTGACCAAAGTCATCTCAGTGATCAAAAGAATGATAAGATTAGACACAGAAGAATTGTTATGTGTGAGGAATTTGAAGAACTTACTTTGGTCAGGGAGGTCCGATACCCCAATTACACCAATCTATGTAGTTCTAGCAATGGTCTAGTATGTGTCCTCTCACAATCATCCTGTAATGAACCTCTAATAATCAATCCTTCAACAAGAGAGGTAAGGAAATTAAAGAGCCCCCAAATTCCTGATAGTGGGCCTTGGTGCTCGGGTTTTGGTTATGACTCTTCTACAGATGATTATAAGGTTGTTTTGGGATTTCCGGACGGTTTTAATAGTACTTGTTTTAAAGTGTTCAGTTTTAGATCGAATATTTGGAAGGTTGTAGGAGAGGTAAATTATCTTTTTGGAGGATGTATGGGTGTTTTCTGTGAAGGGGCGCTTCATTGGGTTGCAAGTGATAAGGCTTTGAACAAGAACATTATTCTTTCTTTTCATTTATCAGAGGAGAAATTTAGGGAAGTCACTGAACTTAAGGGTCTGAGCTACCCATGGAAATATCCATACCTGAGAATTTTATTGGGGATTTTGGAAGGTTGTTTGTGCGCATATAAATATGATTCACTTTCCTGTGGTTGGGTAATGAAGGACTATGGTAAGAATGAGTCTTGGGAAAGGTTCAAGTGTGAAGATGAGATCAAGTATGACGTTGTTCACTACCTAAAACAATCACAGAATTACGTTCCAGATAGTCCCTTGTGGAATGAAACAATGGTGCACAATGTTAAACTTTTACTGGAGGCCTCTTTATATGTGGAAACTCTCGTATCTCCATATTTTCCCAAGACACTAAATAGAAAGAGGAGGGCAACGAGTACCATCAAGAATCCTAAGGTCAGTTCAAATTGTGGCATTCCATTTTTATTTTTTTCACATAACTTGGTAGTATAGCAATATAGCATTAGTTCTGCCTTATATATGATTCTTATTGTTATGGTGGCTGCTAAACATATTATGTCTTTAATTTGTTAGTAATTGGTACTTCGAAGTTAGTAATCATCTACTTATTAAACTTATCGCGGGCTTTGGTCCAATGGTATATATAAGTGGATCTTTACAACCCTTAAGCTAGGAGTTTGGTTCAGAATTTCATATGTTATGTACTAATCTTCTCCACTTAACAATAAATTTTTGTTGCTTAGTGACGTTTGTCCCAATTATATCAGTAGATCATTACAATATGCATTTGGATTGTGAATTCAAGTCTCTTTAGAGACAAAAATGTATCAGTTGGTTGACTGTTTCTAGAAAGTTGGTAAATCTTTTTTGCTCAAGTGTTTAATTTCTCTGAGCACACACTTATGATTTTCTGACAATCCTCATAAACTGAATTGGTCACACTAGCTGAATTGTATATATTATTACTTTGGTTTTTGTATGGGAAGCCTAGTCTAAATATATAGTAGTCATTGCCGTTTAGTTGAGCTACTGTCACGAATCTTCTAAATACTTATTTGGCCTTCATTCTTCTGTCTTCTTGTTTTCTTACTGTCTGTTTTGATATCAGTTAATTAAGGGAGATCCATCCATCCCTGAACCGGGTGCCTGAGTTTGATGCTGTTGAAGAAGTCAAGATGGCAGACATTGCTAAGAAGTTTGCTTATTCCCTAGGACCATGCTCCTATCGTTTTTAATATCTTGTGTTTGATGTTTTTAATGAATTTTTTTTTATGGATTTCAGTACTCTTGGATGATTCTTAGTTATAACTTATGCTTATCTAAAGTTCTTAAACTGTTATAATATATTGTCTTCTTGTGGCATAAAGAGTGCTTTAAATATCATCACTTTCACAAATATTTCGTCTGAAGTATCTCAAGAGAGATCCTTCGAGTAAGTCAAGAAGACATGACATTGCTTTATAATCTTTACTTGATTAATCGTTAGGACCTTTCTTTGAAGATCTAGTTTCCTACCGTTTTTAGTATTTTGTCTTTGATGGTTTTTCATATATTTTGTGTTTTTGAACGTGTGCTACACTGTTAACGATTTTTTTTTTCTGGGTATTGTTTTAGGATGTTAACAATGCTCTAAATATTGTCACCTTCATTTTCACCATCTCGTGTTCAATTTTACCGACAACTGAATTTTTGGTGATCAGAGTAACTTATACGTGTTAGGTCATCACAACAGCAAAAAAATTTGACTAAAAGGCTTGTTGTGACTATCATCACTAAAATTGTGAGAGATCGAGTTCAATTCCTGTTAGGTGTAAACAACTCTAAAGTGACCACTCCAACAAGACATTCTATTTATACGTGTCGGCATTCTATTTTGATCTTCTGCAGAGTATAATGTTTTAAGTTATTCAACAAGACATCGATCGTTGTACTATTCTGATTGTGCATTCTATTCAGAGTACCTTTTTTTTTTTTTTTTTTTTTTTTTTCTCCTGTTGTCTACCTAGACTTTTTTTTTTTTTTTTTTTTTTTTTTTTTTTTTTTTTAGTTTTTTGTGCCTATCTGATCCGTCAACAACGTGAGATGTAAATTATGGGGAGTTAGAGAGCTTAATTCTAATGATTGTAATAGTTAGCAAAGATATTAGTGTCATACCTTTGATTTCTCGTGTTCTGTTTCTATGAAAACTTTAATGTCTCAAAACATGTTCTAAACAGTTGATTGGTCTTGAACATGTTTGATTCACTTTCAGAACATGTCGAATTCTTTGATGACATTAATATCTCAGATGCCTCAAAAGATGGACTTCAATAAAAGAAAATAAAAAATCTACAAACTGGCATATACATTTCTCTGACTCGAAAACATTGTATGTGTATGGCAGTATGGCGTTACATCTCTCGCTCAACTAAATGACGATATGGCTGACGGAACACACCATTGACATTCTCTTTTAAAAACTAAAGAAACTCATTTAATTTGCTGGCAACTGTATATGTTTTTGTCAGACCAAGGCTTGTATATAGAATATTTTGCAGATTTGTTTGTTATATCAATAATGATTATCAAACGTTATACGCATGAGCGTTTGTAGTCCAACGGTTAGGATAATTGCCTTCCAAGCAATAGACCCGGGTTCGACTCCCGGCAAACGCACCCTTTAATTATTTTTTATTTTTTTTTGGGTAAAGTGCAAAAATGGTCACTAAAGGTGTGCAAAATTGCCACTAACGTTTCGGATAAGTGCAAAATAGCCACCGAGAGCGTTTTTCCGTTAGTTTCCTCCTTAAATGCCATATCACCGAAGGCATTATTGTCATTTCATTGCTTTAAGGATTAATATGTCTACGTGTCGATTCAGGGACTAAATTTGCAATTTGAGTTTGATCTTTTATTTCACTTCACCACCACCACCCTTTACCAACACCACCACCCTCTACCACCACCACCACCACCCTCTACCACCACACAACAACCACCACCACCCTCTACCACCACCACCACCACCCTTTACCGCCACACAACCAACACCACCACCCTCTACCGCCACCACCACCACCACCCTCTACTGCCATGGTGTTGAATGCACTTTCTATTGATCCCGGTAGAAAATGGAAAGGTACCGTTGGTTTTCTGTTGTAACGAGATGTACTAGTTGGTGATAATTCTAGTGCAACAGTTGTTAATCTCATGATGACTTATGCTATGTATGTTTGCAGGTCCCTGGAGGTGGTTTGATGAATCTATGTTCGACTGTTGTGAGCCTTTGGAAAAGGTTAAAGCCAAAGGCATTTCCTTTGGGAAGGTTGTGTGCCTGGCTCATTGTGCTGGAGCAAAAGTTGAAGCTTTTTGCACAAATCAAACTAGTATTGACGAGTTCCGCAAGCATGTTATAGCATGCTCTACTTCTGATGACTGTCATGTCATCTCATCGTATAACAGAGCTACTTTTAAACAGGCATGTATTAACCTTTTCTGTTTGCTAAACTTTTCCTCCAGTAAGTGATATATGTGCGAGAAAAAACTGACAGAAGTGCTGTGTTATTTTTGTTTTATTTCAGACTGGCACTGGCCACTTTTCGCCTATTGGTGGTTATCATGCTGGCAGGGACATGGCGTTAATTTTGCATGTTGCACGCTTTAAATATCCTCCTCACTGGGTTCCTCTTCAATTACTTTGGGAAGCCATGGATACTGTGGACGATGCTAGTGGATTTCGCAGAGGGTAATTTTATTTGAACTTTTTCTCTCTCTCACTTTGTGTAATGCCCTCACAGAGATGGGTGCTAGTGTCAGTTCTTATCTTCTTTTGTACTTCATGGTTCAAAATTGATTTATGTTGTTCCTTTCTTTCAGTTTCATGCTCATATCCAGGCTTCAACGGCCACCAGCATTACTTTATACGCTGGTATGTTCAAGTACGTTCAAGTAATATGTGCTAACATAGGGCTTGCTTTAGTTTCTTTCTCACGTTCTGTATCATTGCTGCCATGTTCAATCACTATGCAAAAAAATCGTACGAACTAGTTATTTTAATCTTGGACACTTTTTAATCTCACATGCGGCCAATTGTTGCAGAGTTGTAAGCATGATAGTTGGGTTAATATTGCAAAATACTTGGTGGAAGATGTTCCGGTATTATTGAGTTCCAAGGATGTGAAACATGTGAATGATGTTCTCTCCATTGTTATTAATTCTCTTTCATCAAAGATTCATGAATTTATCAAGTGGGTTGCGGAAGTTAGGAGAACAGAGGAAGGTGATCAAAGTTTAAGTCCAGAGGAGCAAGAAAGGCTTTCCATCAAGGTATCTTATTGTCATTAGCTAAGTAAATGTTGCTTGTGTAGAGTTGGCACTTTTCACCTCTTTACTTACAAATAGGCGGATGTGACGCAGACTATATTTTGTTTCAAACGGGTCACTGGGTAAAGTAAAAATAGGCAATGAGTCAAATGGATTGAACAAATTGAAGTCACCCGAAGTGTTTTTTTCCTATCATTAAACCTCATAATTCATTACTCAAAAAATTTAAAGATTATCATTGAAATCGTATGGTGTAACTAGCTATGTTTGACACACCAAATATTAATCTGCTCATAAAGACAGACAATAAGGGTTGGAGATCAACTCGATCCAACCCTTTTCAACATTTACCAAAATACACAATTTGATCTGTGGAACCTGCCCCACCCACCCATTCTTATACTTATGCTCTTCTGTGTGATAGATTTCATGTTACAGTTTTATGGTGTTACTTGTAAGGGGAGATATTGAAACAGTTTTATGGTGTTACTTGGCGGTAGAGGGTGGTGGTGTTGGTTGTGTGGTGGTAGAGGGTGGTGGTGGTGGTGGTGGCGGTAGAGGGTGGTGGTGTTGGTAAAGGGTGGTGGTGGTGGTGAAGTAAAATAAAATATCAAACTCAAATTGCAAATTTAGTTCCTGAATCGACACGTGAACATATTAATCCTTAAAGCAATGAAATGACGATAATGCCCTCGGTGATGTGGCACTTAACGAGGAAACTAACGGAAAAATGCTCTCAGTGGCTATTTTGCACTTATCCGAAATGTTAGTGGCAATTTTGCACGCCTTTATGACTCGGTGGCTTTTCTGCGATTTCGTGATACGTCAACTTTAATTATTAATATTGTTTACAGACTTACAATAATTAATATTGTAGTTGACTACTGTCAACTTTAATTATTCTAGCTTCATGTTTTCTTCATCCGCTATTTAATGGATTGCACATGAGACATTCATTTGGTCGTCCTCAAACCTTACTATCAAATTACCACTTCATGGGAGTTAACATAAGTGGGAAAAATGCAATTTTCTAAGAAACAATCAAAATCTTAAACTAACAATTGAAGGCGTATGCCAAATTATGCAAGGAGCAAATGTAACCGTGGGATTTCCTTATGCAACTTGGTGTTTATATACAAACTTCCTCGCTCTTAACTTAACACTGTTCGAGCGATGTGGGATTGACCCAACACCCCCTATTGAGTATGTAAAAACACGAGAAAGCTTACATATTGTCCACATGCCGGGATTTCGAGGTAAACATCCTCCCCAACTCCCATATTAGACCCACTCCTAAGCCATAAAAACAACTAAGGTTGAGCGGCTTGAAATGTTTTAAGCTAAGAAGATGCTTTCATAGTCTCATGTTTTTATAAATTGCATCATTCCAAGCTTTCAAAATGGCTCAACCAACTTGGAATGGAATGAGATTCTTAAAGAAGAAGCTGTTGATACAAAGAATAATGATCTTTATATTGCTATGTTAAATAACGATCGAGTTATGTCAATGTTAAACATCCATTACCTTTATATTGCTATGTTTAATCACGATTCTAGTGGTTAGTACGTGCAATATGAGCCAATTAGTCTTGAATTGAGTTACTTCCATCATGATAATAACTAGTAATGCATGTGCTATACGTTCAGTAGTCATATATGATACTATACTTATATGTTCAGTAGTCAAAAGGTCAAGAGCCAGCCATCAAGTTCTTAGACAGAGGTCTAAAAGTTTTTAAATCATAGGCATAAAATGAACTTGGAAAATGAGTGGTATATGGAAACATTTTCGCTAATATCATAAGTTTGAAAGGAAAATGAATTTGGATGTTCTTCACATAAACAACAAAGACGCATCTGAAGGCTACGCATGCGATCTCTCCAAAACTACATAGACATTTTTGTAACTTGTTTTATATAAACTTTTCAGAGAAAGTTTAGGAAAATTTAAATGAAAATAGTTATTTCGGTTGGATTTTGATGAGAAAAACAAGTTACTTACTTCTTATGTAAAAGTCTTTTAACTCGCATCCCACACAAGTAAACGAAACTGAACTGAAACTCACGTAGTGGAAAAGAAAATGTAAAAATCTCAAAACTCGTATCCCATAAAAAGAAAAGGCAAAAATCTCCTAACTCGTATCCTACAAACGTAAAAACTCGTTTTCGTTTTTTCAAAAAGCAGAATGGTAAAAACTAGTATTCCAAAAACGTGAAAAGCATAAAGGTATAAACTTGTATTCCAAAAACGTCAAGAGGCCACCCAACTTTTAAGTTTTTCTCATATAGGCCACTCATTTTTCGGAAGTAACTTATAGGCCACCAAATTATGTATTTATCTTCGTTTACATCAATTCCGGTGAAATTTAAACCGGATAATTATTAGACGGCAAGAATTGTAACACCTCATTTTCACGGATCGCAACGGATTAAGATTTGGGGTATTACTTCATGGAATCACAGTCACAATAATAGAAAGCGAATCAAAAAGAGACTTTTTTTATAAATGAGTTATCATTCATTAAAATATAAGAGTTTTCATTAAGAAGAGGTCCCGTAAATCTAAGTGTGAAAGTAGTATTTGAATGATAATGATGAGGCGAAAAGTGTTTAGCTTTTAGGAGGTCATTTAATCCCTAAATCGTTATTTTTTGATCAAATATTGCCTTAAATCGTTCCTTTTGTCATTTTAGGTACTTTCAGGAGGAATTCTCAAAAACATTGCATTTTGGACGTGTTTGGATCATAAAAGTGAAGAAAACGACAAAGTCCCAAATCAAGCTGGAATTCCAACCTGACGGCGTCAGGCTTTGGATGCTGACGCCGTCACCTTATGATGAAGGAGTGGATTCAGACTCTACTAGACGTCCAAGGAAGAACTCAACTCATTTACACCTGACGGCGTCAGGTGTTACAAAAAGTAGGCCGTCATGTGTTAAGCTAAAGAGAGACGGCCCAGAAGGTTTAAAGAGTGACGGCGTCAGAAGTAGATCTAGGTGATCCGAGAACCCTAGACACGGCGAGTTGACGGCGTCAAGATCTATAACCTGACGCCGTCAGAATGTAAATTCTATATATACTTTTCTAATTTTCATTCATTAGGTGTGTAACTTTTGGGAGAACTTTAGGGATAAACCCTAGGTCGTATTTTACAGTATTTTCAAGGGTTTTCCACCCTTGATTCACTCATGCTTAATTAAAGATAAGTCTTCCTTCAAATCAATCAATATGTCTATGTGTTGCTTGATTACATCTTATGCTTNTGTAAATTCTATATATACTTTTCTAATTTTCATTCATTAGGTGTGTAACTTTTGGGAGAACTTTAGGGATAAACCCTAGGTCGTATTTTACAGTATTTTCAAGGGTTTTCCACCCTTGATTCACTCATGCTTAATTAAAGATAAGTCTTCCTTCAAATCAATCAATATGTCTATGTGTTGCTTGATTACATCTTATGCTTGTCTTTACTTTAACATGTTAGGCTAGGTTTCTCTTGTGTTTGCTTAGATCTAATGAAACCTAGATATTGATTACTTGTTGTTGGTTTGTTATTGATTGTTGTGGGTAGGTGATGTCGATGTTAGGCTTAAGAAAACTGGCTAACCTCCTATATGGTGACTTGCTTGAACGTCTTAAGAAACATGAATCGGATGTGTACTACGATTATTTGGTTGTATTTAATGCATAAGTGAATTCTAGTGATCTCATGTTAGGAGCTAGTTGTCGGCTCGACATAGAGTGAAGTAGGAGCTTATAGAGTTAGGGAAGATCGTACACGGCCCTACGAATGGTTTAAAGGAATACAACCCATCATCCACACAATTGTAACAAACCAGTTATCCAGTAAAAGATAGCTAGGGAGTAAGGAAATCTAAGTAAACATACTTTTCTCCATATAAGTTTCACAACCTTTTATTTTCTTGTTATTTTATTTTATTTGCAATAGTAGTTATTTGGGTTAGTTGACTAGCAACTAATTCCGCCCACTCTTACAAATACCCGAGATTTTACTTGCTTTCATAAAATATAAAAATACAAAAAGAATCATCCCTCAACCCTTAGACCTAAATTAGAGTAGTTTTTAATCCTAACGACACTATTCCCCGAGAGAACGATCAATCCCCCGGTACTTGCCACTTCACTATACTACATCGGTCAGGTACACTGCCTGGTGGGGATTGCAAGCTTCTCAAGATCCCTTGAGAGGTAAAACCTACTGCGTAGGTCGCAAACCACGCATCAAGTTTTTGGCGCTGCTGCCGGGGAATAGTTATTGCTTAGGTTGAAATTTTATTTTACTTATGTCTACTCATTAGAATCCTTTCTAGTGAAATTTTTATTTTATTTTTCTAGGTTTTCTTTAGTCTATCTTTTTCTTCGTGTCTTTGTTCGTAACCATTACCATCCGCCATCATGGAATGTGGTAATATCCTTGATCCCAACAACCTACCACAACAAAACATACCCCAACGAAACCCACCTCCTAGAGCCCGCACTTTAGGAGAATACTCCCGGCCTAGCCACCAAGGCTATTGAAACACCATTGAGCTCACCCAAGGAGCCAATGTGTCTCCCTTGCGATCCGACACCATTCGGTTAGTGCAAAGCGGATGTGCATTCCATGGACTTCGTTCCGAAGATCCAAATCAACATCTCAAGGACTTTCTTAAAATCATAGATTCCATAGACCTTGATGTTACCACTCGAGAGACGACCCGACTACGTCTCTTCCAATTCTCTCTGATAGAGACCAAGCTAGTCAATGGCTAGAACGTCGACCCGCGGGATTCATCACCTCTTGGGATGCTCTCACCACTCTCTTCCTTGCTCAATTTTTCCCACCGGGAAAAACTACCAAGTTAAGGAATGACATCTTGATGTTCGAACAACTTCAAGGAGAAACCCTCTACGAGGCATGGACCCGATTCAAAGACCTACTTCAAAGAGTCCCTCACCATGGCATAAATCTCTGGCTCCAAATCCAAATCTTCTATGACCATGTTAATTACCACACCAAGCGTCTCATTGATCAAGCCGCCGGGGGCAGATTACGTGACAGAAACGCCAAGGAATCATGGGAGATCATCGATGAGCTTGCACTCTACAATAATGAAGTGTGGGAGACTACTCGTATTGTAAAATCGGCTGAGGCNTGACCATGTTAATTACCACACCAAGCGTCTCATTGATCAAGCCGCCGGGGGCAGATTACGTGACAGAAACGCCAAGGAATCATGGGAGATCATCGATGAGCTTGCACTCTACAATAATGAAGTGTGGGAGACTACTCATATTGTAAAATCGGCTGAGGCCACGCAACTTTCTGAAGAAGGGCTTGGTGAACTTGAAAAAAGGGTCGACGATCTACTCGAAAGGAAAAAGAGACGCGTAAGTCCACAACGAGCAACAGTCAACTCCATCCCAGGCACAAAGCCGACACCATTGTCTGAATCACCTCGTAGGGAAAGTGTTGAATCCTTCTATAAACGTGCTCAACCTAACCCACCTCCTCAGGTACTTAGTCCAGAGTTCGAAGATCGAATGAGAGAGTACATTTACAGACAGAAGGAGGAAATGCAAGAGAAAATGACTAAAATGAATCTGTTGAAAGAATACACAAAAACAAAATCCCCCGAGAAAGTGTTGGTGCGAAGAGATGTAAATAACCCCAACACCAAATTTGTTAATACCATATCCATCATCCATGAGGGCAACAGTGAAGGAAGGGGGAAGTTGATAACTAAGGAATGTAACAAAATCGACCTCATTCCACATGGTAGTGGAACCACTGAAGCTATCAAGTGCAATTTAGACAGGGGAGAGGAGGCGCTTTCTAGTAAGCACCCGATGGAAGAACCACCAAAATCACAACAAGTAAGGCACTACTTGAAGCACGAAATAAACAAGGAAACTATAAACGATTGGATAAGAAACTATCGACGTATTCATCTGCCAAAAAAAGAGCCCAAAAAGACGACACCGGATGATGAATCAGACACGCGACCCGGGGGACAATTGTGCGGAAGCCTCATGAAATAGAAGATAGTCGCGAAGCAAGAATTCTATGGGATCTTTGAAGTACCATGTGATATAGGAAAACTCAAGTATCTGGATGCAGTGGCTGACCAAGGTTCCGACGTAAGTTTGATGCCCTTATCCATTTATGTTCAGTTAACCGACAAACCACCTTCCATCACCCACACCAAACTCTCCTTCGTAAAACATTCTTATGAATACCCATTAGGAATAGCAGAAGATGTGTTAGTTAACGTTGCTGGGTTTATGTATCCAGTCGACTTCTTTATCATTGATAGAGATGATATGAACATGCCAATCATTCTTGGGGCACCCTTTCTCGCTACAGCTAAGGCACAAATAGATTACGAGAGTAACACTATCCGGATTAAAAAGGCGAAGAAAGCGATAAGCTTCCCAACGATCCCTCGTTATTTGAGAGAAATCATGCTACAAAAGAAGATGAAAGCAGACTCTAGCGCAACTCGTGGTCATGTTCGAGAGAAAATCCTTGCATGGGAGACAAGGATTAAGAATTACAAAGAAGCCGAGGCTAGAGAACGTAAGGGCGGAGATAAGGATTCTAAGGAAGGTGATGAGCAGGACGAGAACCCTGTGAAGTTTACAAAAGGAGACTTAGTGCTCCTATGACATTGTAAAAGTACCTCCCGACGAACCAAGTCCCTGGTGGTTTGGACCATTCACAATCAAAAGCCTAAGACGGAATGGGGTAGTAACCTTGAGCAGCAAAAGAGGAGGAGAGGTGACTGCGAATGTAGAACGGTTGAAACATCACCCCCATGATAGTAAGGATTATATATGTCAGGGGTACGTCATATCACGAGATGAAGTCACGTAATAGGAGTGACTTTGAGTCTAGCTACAAGACTCGTTAATAAAGAAAAGCGCTTCTTGGGAGGCAACCCAAGCTTTGTTTGTTTGTTTATTTGATTTTATTTGTTTCCGTATGTATGTTTTATTTTTATTGTGAACAATTCATGTTTCAAATAAAATTGTGAAAATGCTTTATTTTGTTTTTAACTTCGTCTTAACTACATATAAAGGTATTTTGCAAAAGATAAGTGTAAGGGAAATCTAAATTTGTTTATAAGAACGAATTGGACATGAATTGTAGCAATATAAAATGAACATACATATTAGTATTTGTTTGAGTCAAATGCTTGTATCGAGTCATAATGAAATTTTGTAGGATTCCAGGAATTAAGGTATTTGTTTTTCCAGAAATTTTCCAGAAACTAAACATAAGAATTCTGTCAGATCAGTTCTGACGGCGTCAGGCTCTACAACCTGACGGCGTCAGGCACTAATTCCAGAAAAGTTTTTAAAATTTAGTTTTTCTGCTGGATTATGAAATTTACTGCATCTTTAACTCCAGGAATCTGCAAACTTTCATTCCACAAGCATTATATCCTTATATAGATTTTACCGCCGATTTTATGTAAGGTTTGCCTAGATTGTTGTCTCAGGTTTAACAGGTTATATTAGACAAGAAGATGAACATGTCATCTAGTTCATGACATCAAGTTTTTGGCGTCACTTTGATCTTGAAGCTTTTACATCATCTTGGAAGAAGATCTAACCATGTTACCACACGATCCACATCAAACGAATCAGGGGAGTATTTGTTTCATTCTTCCATTTTCTTTACTTTTACATCTTTTATGTAAAAATTGGGGACAATGTTCGGTTTAAGTGTAAGGGGGGGGTAAATGAAGACACCTTAGAAAATGCAATTACGCTTGATTTTTGTTTCGTTTAATGGTAGATGTGTAATAAAACTGAGAGAAATACTTGTTAGGGCAATTTTAACGCCAAATTTAAAATTTTTTGCAACTTATAAGAGTGAAACTTTAGGCATAATAAGCGTCTCATGGATAGGGAATTTTATTACTAGCCCAAAAACCGTACCACTCAAAAAAATTTATGAATAAGGTAGTGACCATCCGAGTGTTAGATTAATTGACTAACGCGCTAGAAATCTAGTGTATGACTTGGTGACCATCCGTTATGCAAATAACGCGCCAGCGATCCAAGAAGTGCAATAGTGACCATCCGTTAGTTGAAGTGTCAAAGACTCGCGCTAGCGATCTACTAAGTTTATTTAGTATGCTTGTTTGTGTACCGGTAGTATTTAGATTCTAGAACTTGCGTTAGTGACCATCCCAAATCCGCTAGTGAGACTACATTCGTGTAGTTAGATTTACTACATGATAAGAGGCATTAGGATAAACCCTTGTTTTACACCCGTATTATAATTACATTGACTTCATTGGTCAAGTAATTCTCCCACACCCTTAGCGTTGTACTCATTTTTAGTACATGATACCCCTAGTACACCCCTTAGAGCCTATCTTTCGTTTGTTTACAATTCACCCCAAATGTACACCCAAATCGCCTTAGCCTACCTTGTATGCACTCATCTTCAGTGCATTATTGTGACAACATATGTGTAAACCCTTAGTTAATTGTCTTATTAATTACATGGTTGCTAAGTCGAGTCATATCTTGTACATATTGTTTTGGAACGATTGGGACTCATGGGTAAAGTACTAGTGCAATGAAGAATGGGGAAGAACATTACTTATTACCCCCATATGTGCGGTTAATATTTTAAAGTACTCCAAGTTTTTCGATTATCTTAATTCGAGTCATTAGAATAGTTAATTGTAAAGTATGTAAAAGTTCAAGTGTAAGGGGAGAACCGAGGCCCCTATGATGCATTATTTTGGATGGTAGGGCAAGAGTGTATGAAAAAAAATTGAAAAAACAAGAAAAACAAAAAAAAATTAGAAAAAGAAAAGTAGAAAAAACAAACGGACTACCATCCCGTTTCCTTTTATGTTTATTTATGTTTTTGTTATTTTCTTTTTAGCTTAAGTTGAGTCGAGTCTTGGCTTAGCAACGCCACATTGTGCATGTATTTGATCAAGATAGTTAACTCGCCACCACTAAAAATACCCTTTATTCCAACAAACCGTGTTTATCATACCTCTATACCTAACAACCCTTGAAAAGCCCTCTTTGATAGTTTATCTTAGGTGCTTACACCAAATGGAGGAGGTTTTTTATCCTTTCCCAAGCCTATGGTAATCTAATTGCTAAAGGGCTAGTGTATGATTTCCGTGCTTTTTATGACTAGGGTGGAATAACTATTTGTTGTAATTACTTTTATATTAGTGTTAAATGACCCCTAGCTCATATTTTGATTGGAATAAAAGCGCATTTGCTTGAGGACAAGCAAATCTCAAGTGTAAGGGTATTTGATGAGGCGAAAAGTGTTACGCCTTTAGGGGTCATTTAATCCCTAAATCGTTATTTTATGATCAGATATTTCCTTAAATCGTTCCTTTTGTCATTTTAGGTACTTTCAGGAGGAATTCTCAAAAACATTGCATTTTGGACGTTTTTGGAGCATAAAAGTGAACAAAACGACAAAGTCCCAAATCAAGCTGGAATTCCTACCTGACGGCGTCAGGCTTAGGATGCTGACGCCGTCACCTTATGATGAAGGAGTGGATTCAGACTCTACTAGACATCCAAGGAAGAACTCAACTCATTTACACCTGACGGCGTCAGGTGTTACAAAAAGTAGGCCGTCAGGTGTTAAGCTAAAGAGAGACGGCCCAGAAGGTTTAAAGAGTGACGTCGTCAGAAGTAGATCTAGGTGATCCGAGAACCCCAGACACGGTGAGTTGACGGCGTCAGGATCTATAACCTGACGCCGTCAGAATGTAAATTCTATATATACTTTTCTAATTTTCATTCATTAGGTGTGTAACTTTTGGGATAAACCCTAGGTCGTATTTTACAGTATTTTCAAGGGTTTTCCACCCTTGATTCACTCATGCTTAATTAAAAGATAAGTCTTCCTTCAAATCAATCAATATGTCTATGTGTTGCTTGATTATATCTTAGGCTTGTCTTTACTTTAACATGTTAGGCTAGGTTTCTCTTGTGTTTGCTTAGATCTAATGAAACCTAGCTATTGATTACTTGTTGTTGGTTTGTTATTGATTGTTGTGGGTAGGTGATGTCGATGTTAGGCTTAAGAAAACTGGCTAACCTCCTATATGGTGACTTGCTTGAACGTCTTAAGAAACATGAATCGGATGTGTACTACAATTATTTGGTTGTATTTAATGCATAAGTGAATTCTAGAATCTTGTGGTTCAAACTGTTGAACGCAGATTACACCTAGACGGCTGGTCAAGAGTCCCAAAAAGAAGGGTTGTAAGAGTTTGAACCCGTCACTATGTCTGGAAAGACTTTGACAAGTGGAAAGATGAGAGTTCGTAAGAGTAGAAAAAACCAATGGACCGAAGTTTGTGATAAAATTGCCGTATGCTTAGAAATTCCACATTAATAAAAATATTCAATATTTTGATAATCGGCCCAGAAAATATTATTGGAATTAATTGAATTCAGCACGCATACATTGTGTTAGAAAGTCTGTTTAGTCTGACCAAAATAATATAATATGGAAAAGTAATAAAGTGGTAAAAAATAAACAGAGATGGCGACATATTTCTCATGTGCACGTGCGCGAGCGTTCCCTTGCTGGATCCTAACGAGACGTAAGAATCGAGAGGTCTTTAACCATACTGGATGGTAGGGGCCATCCAAGGTCTCCCGGTCCGTACCACCTCAATAGATGAACTTTGTGTTCTATCAGTGTGAAGTGAGTATTTTATAAGAACGAAAAACAAACGTTTAAGTCGAACATAAGAGTAATCATAGTTATCTATTTATAAAGTTCGTACTAAGAGATGTAAGGAACGTTTGGGTGGATGATTATATTAGCAGCTCAATGGAACATAAGTAATTTGTATACATAACACATTATTTTAGGGGTTTCATCTTTATTCCCTTGAGTATCGTTACCCTACAACTAAAATGAGCGTATGAACTTATATTGATTTAAGTCTAGTTATTCTACCCTTAATTTATTCAAAGTGTTCTATTTAGTGTGGATATGCAATATGTTGCCTAAAAATCGTGAATCGGTATCCTGAGCGGTCCGTGGTCTTTTTAATGAATTTTTAACCATGTGTTAAGCCATAAAATTCTAATCGGTCCTTCTCCTGTCTCTGCTTCCGCTCCTAAACCTCCACCACCCCCTAAATTCGCCCTCATTTTCTTGTATTTGGTTATACTGAGTGTGTTGATTGCTTCTTGATTGGATTCTCTTCATAATGGTGCCTTTTGTATCCGCCATCCAATTACCGAATGTTCGGTGTCGATAGAATCGGCGCACTCTCATACCAGCCACTACCACTTGTTTATAAATCAAAGTACAGGATAAATAGTTGAATTAATTGAGTAGCAGAGATCCTTTCAAGGACTTCCACGTTGATGTCGCAATGTTTCGTTGAGTTTGCAATGTTGTGTTTGTGATTTAGTTATCCTATTATCTGTGAGACCTGATTGTCGACTGAGTTATAGACTTGCTCGCTCTTAAAATATTCGCATAAATTCTAAGAGCGCGTATCAAGGCTTTCAATTGTGCTTTCAAAGACGTACATTCCTGCGGTTGTATTTTGATCTGTCAAACTTCCGCAGCCTCAGAAGACTATTACCAGAAATGTAATTGTTTCTTGCGACGTGTCCATCGATCATGGCGTTGATGAGCGGATAAGAGTAGATCGTAATGGGAGGATAGCAATGAAGTAAAGAGAAAGTGAAAAGCAGAAGCTTCAAAAATGCCATGGGTAGGGTCTCAAGTTAATCTGAATAAGCTAAAGACATGAAAGGCTAAGGATAAAAAAGTATATAGTTAAGTACTTATTTTTCATTACATGATTAGACCCAAGAGTGTACGTGCCCTGTCGCATTTACGCTCGTATAAAGCGCCAGGAGATATAACTGGGATACAATAAAAAATTGTAATAGTAACATATAATGTAATTACACTCTATGAGGGTGGAAGTAAAAATTCGTAGAGAAAAAATCCATGGTGAGCCTGCATATCCCTTAGTTTTACCATTTCATTGGAATTGAGTTGAAAGGCTTTCTTTTGTAGCTGTGGATGGTTATTCAGTAAGAATATCTTCTCCTGTATCTTTTTTTTCTGCTACCTCCGTCACGTTCCTAAGTGAATGATATGGATGATCAACAAGTTTTTATTTGTCTTACTGGCATCATTTTATACATACACCATCAAATATCTCACTAATTCTGTTGCTGGACATCATGTGTACTTAAAAAGAAGCATATAGTCACGCAGTTTTAAGTTTTACTCCAACCATGTGCATTGTAGTGGACCAGTATTTTCTTGAGTATCTCATGTCTTCTCTAATCATTTTGATGTAACATTGTTTTCAGCATTTAGACAACAGCAACACTCGCAAGTCTAACCGATGGGGTAGTGTTAAGTAATTGTGGTAGGTCTTTTCATATGATAGTCCCTTAAAGCAATTACACCTAATATTGTTATATTCTTTAGAGCTTTGTGTTTTACCATATGTATTCCTAAGTTAATAAAATTGAGACTGATAAATGGATTGTGTTAGAGGGCTTACTATTTATTTTTACGACTTTATTTTTTGCTTTTGGAGTGATTATAGTTGGAAAGGGTATACCTTTATCCTTAGTTAATCATTAAAGCCCGTATAATGTGATTGGGAATCAAAGTTGCTTGGAACACAAAAGGTTTTTGACATCCAATTGCCCCGATAAATAATAGTTTGAAGGTTGCATTATCTTTGAATGTAAATTAAACGCAGTCAGATGTAGTTTTGAAGAAGAATGTGAAAGCTGTTAGCGCTTTCGCAATTTCTTGGGTTGTTCGAATTACTTATAGCATGAAGTCTAAATTTCCTTCGAATGTTCACCAGCAGATGTTGTGTGAAATCGCCAACGAACCCCCTTGCAAAGATCAACAACATAGACAGTGTTGCGTACAAGAGAAGCGTTTGACTTTCGCATATGAATTTAGATATTAACTGTACTTTTGTGACGTAACCAGTTTTGCAACAGAATCGCCTCCGCGCGATCTTTCCGTCCGATTAAATTCGTTATAATCGCTCCACGGACCCTTAGAGATGGACGTTCGGTAGAGTTCGACAAATCGGCGAGGTCAATGAAACATCGGGGCTACACGAGTATGTGTGAATTGGTTAAAAAATGCGCTTACATCGGCCCGGACCGCCTCGGTCGTATAGTAGAGACCGCATTCAGGATTTTGCAACTATTGTGTTATTAATAGCAACAACTATGAAAGATTGTTGTGTTATATTACGAAAATCTCAATACTAAGTTAGACGCTCATTTAGTTTTTAATCGAGTTAGATGCACATAGCAAATATATTATGATGGTATGTTCTGGTATTCTTTGTTGGTCACTTATTTGGCTGATAACGATTACTAATTAATTCTTGCGTACGAAACTTCTAAATAAGTTGTTTTTCTCTTGGATGTTTGGTTCGGATTATAGATTCTTAGTTCTTTCGGATTAATTCGTTAATGGAGTGTCAATAAAAAAGAAGTGCCTCACATGTGTTATAGCTTGTACTGTCCGTAATATCCCGCAAATGGTTGATGCTGCTATACGTCAGATCTTTGTTTATGTAAATGAGAGGGATGTGCGCCATTGTGGTACGAGGGGAAATGGGGGGAGGAAATAAACCACTTTTTTATTTTTTATTTATATTGTAATGATTTATTTATTTTAAATGGTTTCCAATGTTTGAACTTACGAAGCAAGATATATATATTTTTTTGATGAGATTAGATGTTGGAAGTTTCTTAAGTCATACGTGCCAATTTTATCAGAGTCTCGTCATTTTTTAATACTTGATATACCTGTGTGCTTTTAGGACTATCTTTCCAATTTCTTTACTCATGTATTTACAATCAGTGTCTTACCTCTTTCTATTAGAAAAGTTATTCTGAGCATTTTGGTTGGCCTGCGGGAGTTATTAGTAT
>LBNU01013573.1:196703-208158 GCA_014162995.1 Artemisia annua
GAGTATTTGATTTCATTCTTTCATTTTATTTACTTTTACGTCTTCTATTAGAACATTGGGGACAATGTTCGGTTTAAGTGTAAGGGGGGTAAATGAAGGCACCGTTGAGAATACACTTACGCTTGATGTTTTGCTTTGTTTGATAATAAATTTGCAATAAAACCAAGAGAAATATTTGTTAGGGAAATTTTAGCGCCAATTTAAATTTTTTTACAACATTTAGAAGTGAAACCTTGATCTTAATGAGCGTCTCCTGGATAGGAAATTGTATGACTCGCACAAAAACCGTACCACTAAAGAATTTTCCACCCCAAATATGTGAGGTTCGCCCCTAGAATTGGTAGAAAAAGCACCCATCTTTGGTGCTATGATGTGAGTACCGGTAGCGTTTAGATTCTAGAACTTGCGTTAGGACCATCTCAAATCCACAAGTGAGACTACATTCGTGTAGTTAAGATTTACTACATGATAAGAGGCATTAGGATTAACCCATTGTTTTACACCCGTATTTTTGTTATAATTACATTGACTTCATTGGTCAAGTAATTCTCCCACACCCTTTGCGTTGTATCCATTTTTGGTACACGATACCCCTAGTACACCCCTCCGAGCCTATCCTTTCGTTTCGACCTTTGAGCATCTTACTCAAAGTGAGAATTTGTTTACACCCCACTAAATGTACACCCAAATCGCCTTAGCCTACCTTGTATGCACCCACCTTTGGTGCATTATTGTGAAAACATTTGTTAAACCCTTAGTTAATTATCTAGTCAATTACATGGTTGCTAAGTTAAGTCATATCCTTGTACATATTGTTTTGGGACGATTGGGACTCATGGGTAAAGTACTAGTGTAATGGAGTAATGGGGAAGAACAACATTATTACCCCCATATGTGCTAAACATTTTAAAAGTACTCCAAGTTTTTCAATTATCTTAATTCGAGTCATTAGAATAGTAATTGTAAAGTTATGTAAAGATTCAAGTGTAAGGGGAATGCAACTCCCCTATGATGTATTATTTTGGATGGTAGGGCAAGAGTGTATAAAAAAAAAATCGAAAAATCAAGAAAAATACAAAAAAATATGAAAAAGAAAAGAGAAAAACATACGGACTACCATCCCGTTTCCTTTTATGTTTCTTTTTAGTTTTTGTTATTTCATTTTTAGTTTAAGATTGAGTCGAGTCTTGACTTAAGCAACGATGTAGAGTGCATGTATTTGATCATGATAATTAACTTGCCACCATTAAAATACCCTTTATTCCAACCAAACCGTGTTTATCATATCCCTACACCTTATGTTACAACCCTTTGGAAAGCCCTCTTTGATAGTTTATCTTAGGTGCTTACGCCTAGTGGAGGAGTAATTGATCCTCTCCCAAGCCTACGGTAATCTATTTGCTATGACAGGTAGCGAGTGTTATTTTCCGTTTTCATTTATGAGATATTATTCTATGACATTTGAAAGATGAGAGAATCCAAACACTATTTGTGAGGTGCTAGTGTATGATTTCCGTGCTTGTTATGATTAGGGTCAAATAACTATTTGTTGTAATTACTTTTATATTTGTGTTAAATGACCCCTAACTCATATTTTGATTGGAATAAAAGCTCATTTGCTTGAGGACAAGCAAATCCCAAGTGTAAGGGTATTTGATGAGACGAAAAGTGTTACGCTTTTAGGGGGTCATTTAAGCCCTAATTCGTATAAATGTGATCAAATATTGCCCTAAATCGTCCCTTTTATCATTTTAGGTACTTTTGAGAAGAATTCTGGAAAACATGCATATTTGGACGTTTTTGAAGCATAAAAGTGAAGAAAACGACAAAGTCTCAAAAGAAGCAGAAATTACAACCTGACGGCGTCAGAGTCACAAGGTGACGCCGTCAGCAAGCCTTGACAAAAGAGTGGAAACCAATTATCAAATGACGGGCCTGAAAGATTTTGAAAATTAACACCTGACGCCGTCAGGTGTTATATGGTGTAGGCCATCAGGTTATAATTTAAAGAGTGACGGCCCAGAAGGAAACAAAGAGTGACGGCNGACGCCGTCAGAGTGTAAAATCTATATATAGTTTTCTATTTTTCATTCATTGTGTGGAACTTTGTGGAGAACTTTTGGCACCAAACCCTAGACGAATTTTCTGTACTTTTTAGGGTTTCCAACCCTTGGAACCCTCATGCTTAATTAAAGATAAGTCTTCACTTTAATTCAATCAATATGTCTATGTGTTGGTTGATTATCTCTTTTGCTTGTCTTTTAATTAACATGTGTAGCTAAATTCTTCTTGTGTTTGCTTAGATCTAATCAAACCTAACTATTAATTATTGGTTAATTGATGTGTTGGTGTTTGTTGGGATGATTGTTCCATCAATGTTAAGCTCAAGAAAACTGGCCAACCTCCTTTATGGTAACGTGCTTGAACGTCTTGGGAAACATGTAGTCAAGGCATACTAGGCTATTAAGGTAGTATTTAACGCATGAGCCACTGTTTACAATCCCTATGGTTGTGCCGTGCATGGCATAGGAGGAGATAAGAGTTCATAGAATTGGAGAGATATGTATGCCACTCCATGAGTTATTAGGAATACACCCTTCATCCACACAAGTAACATACATATCAATTAACCGGTAAAAGATAGTTAGGGAGTAATGAAGACTAAGTAAACACACTTTTCTCCATATTGTTTTCACAACCAAATAGTTTAGTTATTTTATTTTCTTTTGCAATAGTAGTAATTTTTGGGTTAGCTTGCACTACGCCGAACTAATTCCGCCCACTCCGTTCAAAAACCGAGGATTTTACTTGCTCTTCCTAAAATATAAAAATACAAAAAGAATCCTTCCCTTCACCGCTTAGACCTATTAGAGTAGTTTATTCTGGTCCTACGAACACTAGTTCCCCTGTGAGAGGAAGCGAATCAATCCCCCCACTATCCTATACTACATCGGTCAGGTACACTGCCTGGTGGGGTTGTAAGCCTCTTGAGATCCCTTGAGAGGTAAAACCTGTTGTAAGGTCACAAAACCACGCATCAGATAACATGGTTGAAAGTCCTCCAAGTTCAGTGCCGCTTCATGCCATAGATCCGTAACAGCCATATACCTAGGATACATGCTTAAAAGTCAAAACTAGGTGTTGAGTGAGAGTCATAGGATTAAGTAGATATGGGGTGAATACAAGTTCGACAGGGTTCAGTTGTTACACCCTTCAAGGAAAATGTAGTGTTTATGATAATTGCAATGCATATACAATAATCATGAAAAGAGGGTTATTGCACTAAGCTCATGAGACCGCACGTTAACAGGTCCAGATCATGGGGCACTGCAGACCAAACCATGATGGGACAGAAAGGATAACTTGCCAAAGTTAATACTTTAGGGAGTTTTCAAATATAGTACTTATTGGTACCCGGATGGGGCAAACCAACGGGAGTTGTCAAACTCCAATAGATCTATCAAATATATTCATGTTCACTCGCAAGTGATTATGGTTCATGAATTTTAGTTATGTAATGGTTTGCAGAAAGTAACACTCGTGCAATAATTAAAGAAAAAGACTTGTATTCGGTTTAAAGAGAAAAGTAAGCATGTATCCCCCTAACAGGGTTTATAAAGCATTTAGAAAGTGTGAGGCTATGAACTCACCTGGGCTTAGGGAAATCTGATGGATGTAAAAGTGACTCGGAGATTAGACTGCTTACTCACATATCCTGGGGTTTATTGTAGGTGTGGGTGTATGTTGTAACACCCCCTTTTCACGTTTCCCAGCGGATGTTAGGTCTGGGGTATTACTTCATGGAATCATAGTCACAATAATAGAAAACGACTCGAAAAGAGACGTTTTTAGAAAATGAGTTATCATTCATTAAAATATCAGAGTTTTTTCAAAGAAGAGGTCCCAAAGTCTAAGTGTAACTTTATGTTTGAATGATAACCGGTTCGAAAGTCCTCCAAGTTTAGTGCCTCCTCCTGCCATAGCTCCGTAACGGCTATATACCTAGAATACATGCTTAAAGAGTCAACACTAGGTGTTGAGTGAGAGTCATAGGTTTAAGTAGTAGTAGTGTCAATACAAGTTTAGTAAAGCATGGGCTACGTTCTTATACACCCATGTAAAGTGGTAGAAACCGTATTTAAACAGTTTGTATCTGTCAGTATTGTATGATCAGTACAATACTGATGACAGGGGTGTTATTGCACTAAACTCATGAACCACACGTTAACAATCCGGGTCATGTGGGCTGCAGACCCAACATGAGGGGATGAGAAGGATAACTTGCCAAAGTTAATCCCTCAGAGGATTCAAATATAATACTTATTGGTACCATCCAGAGAGATGTAATACCAACGGGAGTTGTCAAACTCCAATAGATCTATCAATTATATTCGCGTTCGCTTGGGTAAAATATCCCAAACGATTAGATTCATGAATTTTGGATATATAAAGGTGGCAGATAGTTTACTCATGCAACAACCAAAGAAAAAGACTTGTATTCGATTTAAGTGAAAAGTAACATGTATCCCCCTCACAGGATTTGTAAAGCATTTAGAAAATGTTTAAAAGGTGTCAGGCGATGAAAACTCACAGAAAAAGAGTGTGAATGTAGAGATAGTTGACTTGTGTAGATACGTGAGCTGGTCTAGAGAGTCATGCAAGTAGTGAATGCATATAAAAAGCAAAAATTTACCTGTGAAATACCTGATATAGGTATTTATAGTGGGAATGATAGTGATGAGATTTTGTGGGTTGCTACAGTCTTACCCCCTTAGAAGAAATCTCGTCCCGAGATTTAGTTAAACGTAGGGGTAGAAGGAGAGCGAGTTGACGATTCGAGAAAGAGAAAGTGGTACGAAAAAGAAGAATAGAAGTTGTAAAAATGGAATAAGAGATGTTTGTACATGTGCCAGATACTTAGACTCGTTTATTTACATCTTGTCACTTTCAAGTAGAGGCGTCCCAATTCTTGTAAGCAAGAGTCTATAAATTCATGGTTCGCTGATTTATAATTTCTTATTAAGATGAAAAAGGGTCCTGATTCATTTTAATAATATGATTATAAATAATCCTTAGGTAGTATCAGCGGAAAATGGAGAGGGTTGACCACACTTAAGGGAATGTGGTACGGGAATGTTTTGAGAGAGTGGACAAGTGTTTTGACTTGGGGTTTGAAAACTTGATGGGATTGACCCATGAAGTTAGGAAAACATTTTGGAGTGTACAATGTTTGAATAAACATGTGGGTTATGGGCCCACTAGTTAAACATGGGTTATCAGCATTAGCCATGTTAGTAACTCGGGTTTCTAGTGCTGCAATACTACTGTTAGCAACTAGTTGCCGGATGGCACCCTGAGTTAATGCTTTGCAATACAACACATGATTAAAAGGAT
The DNA here is from genome assembly GCA_014162995.1 of Artemisia annua. Classification (NCBI taxonomy): domain Eukaryota; kingdom Viridiplantae; phylum Streptophyta; class Magnoliopsida; order Asterales; family Asteraceae; genus Artemisia; species Artemisia annua. The sequence goes on from LBNU01013573.1 coordinate 202,098, forward strand.
AATATCATAAATCGGTCATAATGAGGATTACGAAAACTCCGACTTAGATATTTTCACAAGTTCTAACTAATAGAATCTTGTGAAATGATGAGAAATACAAGTTCTAACTCTTAGAACATTGTAGGATGTGGTAGGGAGAGAGTTTAGAGTAGGAAAGATAGAGTGAAAGATGACGGAGGAGTAAAACGTAAGAAAGGAAGGCGAAGGAGTGGGATCAAAACGGAAGAGTAGGAATAGGTGGAGTAGGAAAAAAGACAGGAGTATAGGATTAAACGGTAGAGTGAGGAAATATGGTGGTATAGAATACCTGGAAGGATGGTATCCTAAGGAGGATTAGATTTACTAGATTCCCACTGTTTTCCCCCTAAGGTTCTTGATATATTCCATAAGGAATTATCTAGTTTCCTAAAGATAGCATTAAAATGTAAAAGTGGTATGGGATAGGTGATCTTATAACTAGAGGTTTGTCACTATTGCTAGGTGAAGTTCTAGGTCTAGTCTTTTGACTTACGTTGTCTATCTTATGTCCTAGGTACTTAAAACCAGGTAGGGTAATATCCATAGTGTTTTCCGAGTGGAATTTTAGGGTGTGTAACCTAAGAATGTCAAGTCCTAAGATGTAATCTAAAATCCTCAAATGTTTTATTCCTAGTTGTAACTAGTAACCTTGAATTCTAAGCCTGAGTCTATAAACTTAGGGTAGGCTCGGGATTTCCTAAAGGTGTAATATTCCTAGGAATTTCTAAATCCTTATACTACATGACTTTGAGGATAGTGTGTGGAAAATCCTAATAAGGGGTAGGTCACTTATGAAACTAAGTGTGGGTAAACAATATCCTCAAAATGGTTTGTTCCTATTTCCTATCCTATTACTAAACTAGATACTAAAGGCTTAAGGTTCTAGGTTCTAAAGGCTTGTTCCTATCTCGTTAGTAAACTACCAACCCTGTCTAATCCTTTGTTATTCTTAAGTTTCCTATATTGTATCCTAAAGGTTTCTAATCTAATTCTAATATCCTCGATACCAAGTATAATTCTTATCTTAAACTAAATCCTATCTTATAGGNCTTAGGGTAGGCTCGGGATTTCCTAAAGGTGTAATATTCCTAGGAATTTCTAAATCCTTATACTACATGACTTTGAGGATAGTGTGTGGAAAATCCTAATAAGGGGTAGGTCACTTATGAAACTAAGTGTGGGTAAACAATATCCTCAAAATGGTTTGTTCCTATTTCCTATCCTATTACTAAACTAGATACTAAAGGCTTAAGGTTCTAGGTTCTAAAGGCTTGTTCCTATCTCGTTAGTAAACTACCAACCCTGTCTAATCCTTTGTTATTCTTAAGTTTCCTATATTGTATCCTAAAGGTTTCTAATCTAATTCTAATATCCTCGATACCAAGTATAATTCTTATCTTAAACTAAATCCTATTTTATAGGGATGTCTTTTCTAGTTTCTACCTATCGGGGTTCTAGTTCGGTTTCTAACCTAGTTAAACCTCAAAGGTTCCTAATCTTATTTTCTATTTCCTCAAGGGTTTCTTAGATAGCCTATCTTGATGTTTCAAAGTATCCTATTTCTAATCTTAGGTTTACCTAAGGGCATCCTAAAATTATTTCTATCCTCAAATATGGGAATCCTAAAGCGTGTAATACGGTTTTTACTAAGAGGGGAAACTACTTCGGGAACCATAGTGATCTAGGGGAGTAAGAAGTAAAGAGGGAAGGATAGAAGTATGCTCGTATATAATACTATTATATACTTGCATATAGGATTAGTTAGGGGAAGGCTCTCTAACTAGGGGGAACTAAGAAGTTTCGGAGGAATGGGGATTAGATACGGAGGAAGAGTAGTTTACTGAATTCAGAATGAATTCAGATTGTTATGATGTAGAACGAAGATTCTCATCATTAGGGGAAATGATAGGGGAAGTGTTTTAAGGGATTCAGGGATTAAAGAACGGAAGGAAGATTATGACATACAATGTCATGAGATCATAACCACAATAGGTCATAAATAACTTGTCATAACCAAAGTTAAACAAGCATCACTATTTATGCCATATATGATTAGGAAGGATAGAGGTTTTGGGCAAATTGCCGGGTATGAAAAAGGAAGGAAGTTTTTGGTGGGAAGGGTATTTAGAGGGAGTAAATTTTATTTGTCGGAGCCCACTTTATCAGCACTTACTAACTACCTAAAGGGTAAGATCCTAGATTTATCCTTATAATACCTAAAGTTCAAAAATAATATTCCTAAGGAATATTCTTCTATCTTATGGAGTGTTGGGGTTCTAAGGTGTCGAAACTACCTAACCTAATTTCCGAGGGGTTGTAAGTAATACTTGTCCATTAGTATTACTTATAGGGTATATTAAAACCTCGAGTGGATTATATAAAGTACATAACTTGTTATATTTCTTAAGGATGGATAATTTCCTAAGGTTCATGGTATTCTAAAGTATCCTAGTAAGGGATGGTTGGGGAAATAGGGTTTCTATCCTCGAAAGTACTTAAGGGTTTATGACTAAGGCAAAGTGTCCTAACTTATCTTATATTTACCTAATACCGTTATTTATAGTGCATATCCTAGGGCGGAACTCTAACCTAAAAGTATAGGTGATAAGGGTGTACTAATTGGTGATTTCCTCTTAATGATTCCTAATACTTGGGGGGTAGAGTCGGAAGGGCTTCCTATATCTAATCGATGAAGAATCTAATTATCATTGATTATCTCTTCTAAGGTATAAATCCTATTGAGTTACTACCTAGCTATTGCTATGACCTTTTTCTATCTTTAATAAATGGTCAATAAAGATTTTACCTAAACTATTCAGGATATTCTAAACCTGATCTTTCTAGTGTTCTAAGTGTGTCCTATAGGAATCTCTTCCAACCTCAAATTTCCAAGATGAGGTAGGAAGATTTGTGGGGATATAGGGAGGTACTAAGGTATAGGGTGGTCTCCTAAATAAACTAGGTTTACTACTAGGTAAATGTGATAAAGGATAAGTGGGTCTCCTAAAGAGTTGGGGGAATATTGTTTCGAGGGATAATCTAGTACATTTGGAGAGGAAAGAGCATTCTCCGGATGTAAACTAGATGAGACAGGGGTAGAGTAGTAGGGTGTAGACATAGCTAGATAATAATAGAAATAATATGCAACATTTAGCAGTTAAGCAGTTAAGTACTATGCTAACCTGTAGCCTATGTTATTGCGGAGGATGGCAGTGGCAGTGAGGACTTTCTCGGGCTTAAGAAAAGTAGTTGTAGTTTAGGTTTTGACCTTGTTCTCTACAACTAAGGCTTTGATACCAATCTATAACACCCCCATTTTCACGTTTCGCAGCGGATGTTAGGTCTGAGGTATTACTTCAAGGAATCATAGTCACAATAATAGAAAACGACTCAAAAAGAGACGTTTTTAGAAAATGGGTTATCATTCATTAAAATATCAGAGTTTTTTTCAAAGAAGAGGTCCGAAAGTCTAAGTGTAACTTTATGTTTGAATGATAACCGGTTCGAAAGTCCTCCAAGTTTAGTGCCTCCTCCTGCCATAGCTCCGTAACGGCTATATACCTAGAATACATACTTAAAAAGTCAACACTAGGTGTTGAGTGAAAGTCTTAGGTTTAAGTAGTAGTAGTGTGAATACAAGTTTAGTAAAGCATGGGCTACGTTGTTATACACTCATGTAAAGTGGTAGAAACCGTATTTAAACAGTTTGTATCTGTCAGTATTGTATGATCAGTACAATACTGAAGACAGGGATGTTATTGCACAAAGCTCATGAACCACACGTTAACAATCCGGGTCATGTGGGCTGCAGACCCAACATGAGGGGATGACAAGGATAACTTGCCAAAGTTAATCGCTCAGAGGATTCAAATATAATACTTATTGGTACCATCCAGAGAGATGCAATACCAACGGGAGTTGTCAAACTCCAATAGATCTATCAATTATATTCACGTTCGCTTGGGTAAAATATCCCAAACGATTAGCTTCATGAATTTTGGATATATAAAGGTGGCAGATAGTTTACTCGTGCAACAACCAAAGAAAAAGACTTGTATTCGATTTAAGTGAAAAGTAAACATGTATCCCCCTAACAGGGTTTGTAAAGCATTTAGAAAGCTTTTAAAAGGTGTGAGGCTATGAAAACTCTCAGAAAAAGAGTGTGAATGTAGAGATAGTTGGCTTGTGTAGATACGTGAGCAGGTCTAGAGAGTCATGCAAGTAGTGAATGCATATAAAAAGCAAAAATTTACCTGTGAAATACCTGATATATGTATTTATAGTGGGAATGATAGTGATGAGATTTTGTGGGTTGCTACAGTCTTACCCCCTTAGAAGAAATCTCGTCCCCAGATTTAGTTAAACGTAGGGGTAGAAGGAGAGCGAGTTGACGATTCGAGAAAGAGAAAGTGGTACGAAAAAGAAGAATAGATGTTCTACAAACGTAATAAGATATGTTTGTACATGTGCCAAATACTTAGACTCACTTATTTACATCTCGTCACTTACAAGTAGAGGCGTCCCAATTCTTGTAAACAAGAGTCTATAAATTCATGGTTCGCTGATTTATAATTTCTTATTAAGATGAAAAAGGGTCCTGATTCATTTTAATAAGATGATTATAAATCATCCTTAAGTAGTATCGGCGGATAATGGAGAGGGTAGACCACACTTAAGGGAATGTGGTACGGGAATGTTTTGAGAGAGTGGACAAGTGTTTTGACTCGGAGTTTGAAAACTTGATGGGATTGACCCATGAAGTTAGGAAAACATTGTGGAGTGTACAATGATTGATTAAACCTGTGGGTTATGGACCCACTATTTAAACATGGGTTATTCGCATTAGCCATGTTAGTAACTCGGGTTTCTAGTGCTGCAGTACTAGTGTTAGCAACTAGTTGCCGGATGGCACCCTGAGTTAATGCTTTGCAATATAACACATGATTAAAAGGATAATATCATAAGTCGGTCATAATGAGGATTTCGAAAACTCCGAATTAGATATTTTCACAAGTTCTAACTAATAGAATCTTGTGAAATGACGAGAAATACAAGTTCTAACTCTTAGAACATTGTAGGATGTAGTAGGGAGAGAGTTTAGACTGGGAAAGATTGACTGAAAGATGACGGAGGAGTAAAACGAAACAAAGGAAGGCGAAGGAGTGGGATCAAAACGGAAGAGTAGGAATAGGTGGAGTAGGAAAAAGGACAGGAGTATAGGATTAAACGGTAGAGTGAGGAACGATAGAGGTATAGGAAACCTGTAAGGATTGTATCCTAAGGAGGATTAGATTTACTATATTCCCGCGAAGTTTGTTTTCCCCCTAAGGTTCTTGATATATTCCATAAGGAATTATCTAGTTTCCTAAAGATAGCCTTAAAATCTAAAGGTGGTATGGGATAGGTGATCCTATAACTAGAGGTTTGTCACTATTTCTAGGTGAAGTTCTAGGTCTAGTTTTTTTACTTAAGTTGTCTATCTTATGTCCTAGGTACTTAAAACCAGGTAAGGTAATATCCATAGTGTTTTCCAAGTGGAATTCTAGGGTGTGTAACCTAAGAGTGTCAAGTCATAAGATGTAATCTAAAATCCTCAAATGTTTTATTCCTATTTGTAACTAGTAACCTTGAATTCTAAGCCTGAGTCTATAAACTTAGGGTAGGCTCGGGATTTCCTAAAGGTGTAATATTCCTAGGAATTTCTAAATCCTTATACTACATGACTTTGAGGATAGTGTGTGGAAAATCCTAATAAGGGGTAGGTCACTTATGAAACTAAGTGTGGGTAAACAATATCCTCAAAATGGTTTGTTCCTATTTCCTATCCTATTACTAAACTAGATACTAAAGGCTTAAGGTTCTAGGTTCTAAAGGCTTGTTCCTATCTCGTTAGTAAACTACCAACCCTATCTAATCCTTTGTTATTCTTAAGTTTCCTATATTGTATCCTAAAGGTTTCTAATCTAATTCTAATATCCTCGATACCAAGTATAATTCTTATCTTAAACTAAATCCTATTTTATAGGGATGTCTTTTCTAGTTT
>LBNU01013573.1:208608-269613 GCA_014162995.1 Artemisia annua
TTTAGAGAGAGATAATATGTAAGCTTCACCTAGAATTGTAGGAGGAAGCACCAACTTTAGGCCATTGTTGGACCGGGTATACTTAGATTGCTAACTTGCGTGATGACCGTTCCGAGCACTAAGTGAGACTGACATGTCGTTAATTAGGATTACGACATGAATATGCATTAAGATAACCCTTGTTTTAAACCTGTAATTAGTTAATAATTGGCTCATTGGGTCAATTTGGGTTAATTTCTCCCAACCTTGCGATGTATCCCATTCTCTGGTAACGAATACCCTTAGTACATAGCCTCATCGTAGCCTAGTCCCATTGTCAGATTTCTAACGTTTACCATTCTATACTTAAAGGAAGAATTTGTTTTACAGATCCACCGCCCAATTTCTAAGCCAAATCGCCGTTAGACACCTTGTAGTATGGCATCACTTTTAGTGAGTTATTATATTTGTAAACTCTTGTCAATTATCTAATTATAGTGTTTGCTCAGTCAGTATAATCTCTGGAATATTTGTTGCTTGGGGATGAGGGACTCATGGTAAAGTACTAGGTGTAGCTGGATGTGAATGGGAAGAACATCATTTTATTAGTGGTCCCCATAGCGTGTGCTAACGTTTTCAAAAGTACTGCCAAGGTTTTAATTGATGTGATTTCAATCAGTCGTAGAATAGTAATGAAATAATTAAATGTCAAGTTAAGGGAAAGCTAAATCCCATAGTGATGACTTATGTTTGGTATGGTAGGTAAAAAGGTATGCCAACACAAAAAAAAAAATCGAAAATCAATAAAATACAAAAAATTAGAAAGAAAAAGAAAAAAACATATGGACACCATCCAACCTTATCTGTTATTTCTTATTATGCTTTGTTTTTTTTTGATAGTTGTAAGATTGAGCTATTGCTGGCAACGCCACTTGTATACTGTATACTAAATCAAATGATGGACAGCACAGTAAAATCCTTATCCAACCAAAACGGTGTGTTTTCCCATCATTCCCTAAACCTATTTCCGTTATAGTCCCTTTTGAAAAAGCCCTCTTTGATAGTTATCCTTAGGTCTTACGCCTTGAGTGGAGAGAGGTATTTGATCCTCTCTCAAGCCCTATGTGAATTATTTATCAATGACAGTATTGAGTAGAGGTCCATTTCCTTTACATTATATCTACAATTGTCAACCGAGTGGGAGATGTGAGTAATCAGAACACTACAAAGGGCTAGTATATTCTCCGTGCTTATTTGAGTATACGGACGATAAATCTGGTATTACTTTAGTTCGCATTAAATGACTCTAACTTGTTTTCAATTGGAATGAAAACGCATTCGTGAGGTACAGCAAATTCAAGGTTAAGGGTATTTGTGAGACGAAAAATTTGTTACCGTTTTTAGGTCTGTTGAGTCCTTAATTCGGATGTTTTGGTTTGGTTTCACCAAAGTCTTTCATTTTCTCATTTTAGGTACTTGTTGAAGGGAAATCACAAAAAAGCATTGTCGGGGCGTTTGTCGGAGGAAAATGCGAAACAGACAAAAACTCAAGACTTTGAAGATTGAACTGGAAGTGACGCGTCACACTAATACTTGTAAGTGACGCGTCGAGGGAACAAGTGAATGAGAATGGAAAGAAAGCTCGTGACATCCAGAGAGTTCGTAGTGTGATAATTGCGTGAGCTGTCAACTCAAGGCCGTCAGATATATGGAACCAGCATTATGACCACGTCAATCAATGCGTCAGGAGAACCTAATGTCGGAGCTGACGCGTCACGGTATTGGGCTGGACGCGTCAGCGCCGCTGTTTCGTATTAGTTATTAGTGGATACGGTTTTCTTATTATAAAACAATTTTGGAAGTGGAGAACTTAGGTTATACCCTAGTAACTGTATTAAGACCTTAAGGTAATCGCTAACCCCTCTAACTTGCATGTTTAATGTCCAGAGATAATCTTTATTCATACATATTGCGTCTATGTGATTGTGTGAGTATATATCTCGTGTGCTTGTCTTTATTTCAACATGCTAAGGTGCTAATTTACTTATGTGTTTGCTTAGATCTAATGAAACCTAACTATTGAGCTATCATGGAATGTTATTTTGTTGTGTTTGGGTGAATGTTTGCCAATCTACTAGACTTGAGAAACTGGCTAAACCTCTATACGTAACAAGCTGAACGTCTTAAAAACGTAACGTATCGATGCGTTAATCGATTTTAAGGTAGTATTTCAATGCATAGTTCTATCGGGCTCTGAACCATGATAGGCAGCTTGACGGATCGGTCATATAGGTGGTCGGTAGGAATTAGAGTTAGGGAATTGAACGAATCCCTACGAACTTGTTACAGGATACACCCATACATCCACAGCAAACTTCACATACTAATTAATTGGTAAAGATAGTTAAGGGAGAATGAAAGCTAAGAAACACTACTCTCCCACCATTGGTTTGCTCAAACCAAAAATACAAAAAATTATGAAGTAGATTCAAAAGGTACGATAACTTGGTTTACGTTGACTAGCCAACTAATTCCGCCCTCCGTCCTCCCAAAACCAGAGATTTTACCTGCTGTTTCGATAAAATATAGAAGGAAATACAAAAAGAATCTACCGTCCACCTTAGACTAGATGTAGAGTAGCCTTTATCAAACAACAGCTATTCCTGCGAAGAGAACGATGCAAGTCCCCAGTACTTCCACGTAAAACTATACTGTAATCGGGTCAGTGTACAGCTGCCTGGTGGATCAGCTTCCGAGATCACTTCCGAGAGTAGAAACGTAGTGCGGTGTTGCAATCTCACCGCATTCGTGATCTAGGGGAGTTAGAAGTAAAGAGGGAAGGATAGAAGTATGCTCGTATATAATACTATTATATACTTGCATATATGAGTAGTTAGGGGAAGGCTCTCTAACTAGGGGGAACTAAGAAGTTTTGGAGGAATGGGGATTAGAGATAGAGGAAGAGAAGTTTACTGAATTCAGATTGTTATGATCTAGAACGAAGATTCTCATCATTAAGGTAAATGATAGGGGAAGTGTTTAAAGGGATTCAAGGATTAAAGAACGGAAGGAGTTGTATGACACACAATGTCATGAGATCATAACCACAATAGGTCATAAATAACTTGTCATAACCAAAGTTTAACAAGCGTCACTATTTATGCCATATGTGATTAGGAAGGATAGAGGTTTTGGGCAAATTGCCGGGTATGAAAAAGGAAGGAAGTTTTTGGTGTGAAGGGTGTTTAGAGGGAGTAAATTTTATTTGTCGGAGCCCACTTTATCAGCACTTACTAACTACCTAAAGGGTAATATCCTAGGTTTATCCTTATAATGCCTAAAGTTCAAAAATAATATTCCTACGGAATATTCTTCTATCTTATGGGGCGTTGGGGTTTTAAGGTGTCGAAACTACCTAACCTAATTTCCTAGGGGTTGTAAGTAAAACTTGTCCATTAGTATTACTTATAGGTTATATTAAAACCTCGAGTGGATAATAACAAGTACCTAACTTGTTATATTTCTTAAGGATGGATAATTTCCTAAGGTTCAGGGTATTCTAAAGTATCCTAGTATGGGATGGTTGGGGTAATAGGGTTTCTATCCTCGAAAGTACTTAAGGGTTTATGACTAAGGCAAGGTATCCTAACTTATCTTATATTTAACTAATACCATTATTTATAGTGCATATCCTAGGGCGGAACTCTAACCTAAAAGTATAGGTGATAAGGGTGTACTAATTGGTGATTTCCTCTTAATGATTCCTAATAATTAGGGGTTAGAGTCGGAAGGGCTTCCTATATCTAATCGATGAAGAATCTAATTATCATCGAGTATCTCTTCTAAGGTATAAATCCTATTGAGTTACTACCTAGCTATTTCTATGACCTTTTATATCTTTTATAAAAGGTCAATACAGATTTTACCTAAACTATTCAGGATATTCTAAACCTGATCTTTCTAGTGTTCTAAGTGTGTCCTATAGGAATCTCTTCCAACCTCAAATTTCCAAGATGAGGTAGGAAGATTTGTGGGGATATAGGGAGGTACTAAGGTATAGGGTGGTCTCCTAAATAAACTAGGTTTACTACTAGGTAAGTACGATAAAGGATAAGTGGGTCTCCTAAAGAGTTGGGGAAATAGTGTTTCGAGGGGTAATCTAGTACATTTGGAGAGGAAATAGCATTCTCCGGATGTAAACTAGATGAGACGGGGGTAGAGTAGTAGGGTGTAGACATAGCTAGATAATAATAGAAATTATATGCAGCATATAGCAGTTAAGTACTATGCTAACCTGTAGCCTATGTTATTGCGGAGGATGGCAGTGGCACTAAGGACTTTCTCGGGCTTAAGAAAAGTAGTTGTAGTTTAGGTTTTGACCTTTTTCTCTACAACTGAGGCTCTGATACCAATCTATAACACCCCCATTTTCACGTTTCGCAACGGATGTTAGGTCTGGGGTATTACTTCAAGGAATCATAGTTACAATAATAGAAAACGGCTTGAAAAGAGTCGTTTTTAGAAAATGGGTTATCATTCATTAAAATATCAGAGTTTTTTCAAAGAAGAGGTCCCAAAGTCTAAGTGTAACGTTATGTTTGAATGATAACCGGTTCGAAAGTCCTCCGAGTTTAGTGCCTCCTCCTGCCATATCTCCGTAACGGCTATATACCTAGAATACATAATTAAAGAGTCAACACTAGGTGTTGAGTGAGACTCATAGTTTTAAGTAGTTGTAGTGTGAATACAAGTTTAGTAAAGCATGGAGTACGTTGTTATACACCCATGTAAAGTGGTAGAAACCGTATTTAAACAGTTTGTATCTGTCAGTATTGTATCATGAGTACAATACTGAAGACAGGGGTGTTATTGCACTAAGCTCATGAACCACTACACGTTAACAATCTGGGTCATGTGGGCTGCAGACCCAACATGAGGGGATGGGAAGGATAACTTGCCAAAGTTAATCCCTGAGAGGATTCAAATATAATACTTATTGGTACCATCCAGAGAGATGTAATACCAACGGGAGTTGTCAAACTCCAATAGATCTATCAATTATATTCACGTTCGCTTGGGTAAAATATCCCAAACGATTAGATTCATGAATTTTGGATATATAAAGGTGGCAGATAGTTTACTCGTGCAACAACCAAAGAATAAGACTTGTATTCGATTTAAGTAAAAGTAAACATGTATCCCCCTCACAGGGTTTTTAAAGCATTTAGAAAGCGTTTAAAAGGTGTGAGGCTATGAAAACTCACAGAAAAAGAGTGTGAATGTAGAGATAGTTGGCTTGTGTAGATACGTGAGCAGGTCTAGAGAGTCATGCAAGTAGTGAATGCATATAAAAAGCAAAAATTTACCTGTGAAATACCTGATATAGGTATTTATAGTGGGAATGATAGTGATGAGATTTTGTGGGTTGCTACAGTGAGGTACGACTTGTAACATCCCGCCTACTCAGACCACAATATTGTCCGCTTTGCCCGTAGGCTCACGGCTTTGCTTTGTGGCTCTCATGTGAGATTTCCCGGCATGTCACCCATACCAGTGCTACTCTTACATGAGCACGTTTAACTGCCAGTTCCTAAGAACACCACTCGCAGTAGACCACAAAACGCGTTGTGTCTGATAAGGCCAAGATATTACTTATATACCCAGCATCACTCCAAGCCTCAGCCGATGTGCGATTTGCTTAGGGTGTTACAATCACCCCCCCCCCCTTAGGGACTCATCGTCCTCAATGAGGCTTGCTGATGAACTCAAATAAGTACATTTTATTATCATCATTTATCCTATTTATTTAACTTGTTTTACTTTATTATGTATGAGAATCGGTGCTTTAATGTTTACTTTAGTGATTCTCAGGTAAAAACAGGTGATAGGTGAAACTTGGCAATTTTGGACTAATTATGGAGCAAAATGAGCAAGATGTCAAAAGTCTACTGAAATCCAGAAGATGCGTCGTATCTCACTCAATAGATACGCCGCAATATCATACTTAAATGAATTCGAAGACCATTGCCTGACTTTGAAAAATGCGCCGCATGGAATTATACCATGCGCCGCATATGAAACTCTGGTCAAAGAAGAAGATCAAGCTCGTTCTACTCAAGATACGCCGCATTACACAATTGACATATGGCATATCACTATCAAGACTTCACCAGAAATGATCCAAGACAACTGAAGGACATGCGCCGCATAAAGATTCAAGTTACGCCGCATCTAAAGGCGGTGTACGAATATTCCAGAATATAATAAGCTTGGACCCCACGCGAAGTTAAGTCAATGCACCGCATCTGCTCATTACATGCGCCGCATCGAACCCTCAGACAGAAACTATAAATGCCCCAATACCTAGACGAATTTGGTGTACACCACAACCCTAAGGAGTCGAATTCAGACGAACAAGCAACACAAGACACGCCCCAAACAAATATATTAGAGCTGTAAGAAGGTCCTGCATGTATTCAATTCATTAAGTAGTTTTGTTTTATTGTAATAGTAAGCTTTAATTCATCAGGATAGATGGCCGGTAGTATGTGAGTACGCAAGATCATATGCCCGCCTTAAAATTGCTTTCCCATCAATTAAAGTTTATATGGTTGATGTCTTTGGTGAATTTATATTAGTGCATTGATAACCTCTGTGTCTAGCTGAGCACTACTTGGGCTGCCATACCCCTTCCTCGCCTATTTAATCCGATGTCTTTGGATAAATAGGATAGTCATAAGTAATCATTAAGGGTTTACTCGCCGATATAATGAAACCAACGAGAAAGATTTAACTATATACACTACATATAAAACTAGCAATAAAACAAGTGACAAGCTGCTTAATCATCAGGACAGGTCTTCTTATAGTCTCTATTATCTATCTGTGTACGTGTATGCTATTCGCTGATTCGTGCTCATTAGTATGTACTGTTTAATTAAATAACTAAACTGTGCCAGTCTCTCAGGCTGAAACCCCCTTTCGTTAGATTAAACTGTAAAACTAACTTAGATATTAAAATACTGATTAGGATAACTAGATAATATGTTCCACTCTTAGTGATCGACACTCTGCTTACCATTATATACAAACTGACCGGTTACACTGCTCGTTAAGTGTGTGTGTTATTGATAAGTCGGCTAAATATAAATGTAAAACTTGAGTTGGCATTAATACTGCTAAACCGGGGAGTGAGTTGTTATTATCTGTTAAATTGATTAGTATTTTAATTAAGTTTTTCTTTTTATTAGGTTTTTAGACACTAACCCCTAACTTGTTGTATATTAAATAGAGTGCATTCATTGTATAATTTGCATATTTACTGTTTTTGTGTGTTTTTATTTTCAGCAATTTTATTTTTATTTTTATTTTTATTTTTATTCTTTCTTTGTACCAACTACTGTCGTTGTATTGTGCTGATACAAACGATACGGCGCATCTGTTTCTCTAATACGGCGTATTGCGTTTTAATTTTATAAAAATACAACGCGTTTAATAACTCGAGTACGACGCATCTTTCCCTAAGATACGGCGTATTCTGTTTTTAATAAGAAATTTTTTGAAACCCTAACGCCATGCGACGCATCTGTTTTAACAGATACGTCGTATTTATTATTTAAATTAAAAACAGTTTGAATTATTCAACAGAAGCGACGCATCGATTTTTATCGATACGCCGCATTTACTTAATCAAAAATCTTGTATTTTGAAACGTAACGAAAATACGGCGCATTAGCTTCTGCTAATACGGCGCATTTAATTTTTATAAATATAATTAATTTTTGATATTTGACAGGTACGGTGCATTCTTATTCAAAAGCGGCGTATCTATTTTCTAAAATAAAAGTCTGATTTAATTTTAACGTAATAAGATACGGCGTATCCTTTTTCAAGGATACGGCGCATCGTCTGCAGATATCAGCAACTTTTATTCTTATTATTCGTCTCCAAATTCATCAATTTCTCTTCCAGCGAACAAATCCTACTGACGATTTTACCTATGATGATAGGTACTACTATGGAAGATTTAACAATAAATGGATATCTTGCTATGGAGCACGAGGTGAATAAGCAGTGTGAATAGTCCCGCACCAAGAACCTATTGACTTTGGAAAGTGATGATGAGTGTGATAATTATGGAGTTAACTTGAGCAAGTTCCGAGCAATATGCAATACTGAGAGCTCAGCATTGAAGAAGGAACTACTACTTTCGGATTCACTTGATAATTTCGATGCTATTGCTTTCAACCTACCAACGATCGATATTCTGCTCAAATCCAAATCTCTAACCAACATACCCGTTTGCACATTTGAGGTTTATGATGATGTTGACTTCAATATACTCACCATTGATGCTGATTTATTTTCCTGGGAAACTCCTCTTGAAACAACATTTACGGAATTCAAACGCTTGAGTTGCATGGAGGATGATTTATTCACTTATAACTTACTAATGAGCTACACTGAAGATGAATTGCTCCTTTTATGGCCAATCATTGAATCCAAAGGGCTAGTTTGGACTACTATCGAAGAGAAAGGTGGGAAGTTTCAAATCGAATACATGAACTCGACTAATGCAATAACCAAATCAAGCAACCAAAGCTGTCATGTACAACCTATGCAACCTTCTTATATGCCTTATTCCGAACAGTATTGGGGGTTGGACAAAAGCAACCTCGATGATGAAAGAATTTATGCTGAATTGGAGATTTTGTTTCATAAGAAGTTAATAAGGTTGATGGATATCTCTTTGGAAGAATTACTTGAACTTAAATATGGAGATCCCGAATTTGCTCCTATGGATGAAGTTAAACGCATAGTGACTTCATGGCTTACACGAAGTTTTAAAGAGCAATTCAATGAGTTCATGGAGATAAGGAGGAAAATGATTGGTAATACTAGCTTTGACGTCAATTACGATCCTAACGATGTTGATTTTTCGGATTGGTTAGCTAGTAAATTCAACAACCATAAAACCATGGATCGAGCTACTAAGAATGCACTATGGGTATATTGGATGAGAGGAGAAGATGAAGAAGTTGAAACCGACCACGATTCATCATGTAATGAATCCACTATTAAGGAAGGCATCAAGGAACTATTTAGCATTGACGTTGATGTGTTTGACTACGAGACATCCTTATGCAAACAATTCAAGGAATTTAATTACCTTCTTCAAATTGATGCTGATGTGCTCACAGGAGATCTTCCAGGATTCAAAACTTATGAAGAATTCAAAAACACCTGGTACTATGAGTGGAATGATCAAATACCATGGGTTTGGGATGAACCATGGCAATATGGGCATATCAATCACACTTGTAAACCCTTCCGTTTCAAGAATGGAAGTAGTGAATGGCAAACTTGTGACTGGAAGAATGATGGAACCTGTAACGGGGGAAGCATAATTGTAATGAGAAGAGTTGGCAACGATGTTTACTTTGAAGACTATGATTAGTATGATAAAGTTGAAGACACCCCACGTAGAGCAGAAGCTTTGCAAGAAAAAGGGAGAATCAAATACTTAAAGAATCCGAAGGGAGCATCAAACACTACTTTCTGGGAATGGGTGCATAAAGAGTTTGATGACTACACAAGGCTTAATCGACGACTACAATGGGAATTGAAAAGAAAGTGGGACGAGATCCAAGATTATTATCAATCGATTAATTTAGCAAACTATTATCCCGATGATGATAACGATGAATCACAAAGAAAATTAATTGAAGAACTTGATGACTATTTACGTACGGATGATTATTCTAGATTTGTTGATAAAGACGAGGAAGAGTTCATCAAGAGAAAATGTCGACTACTTGGGATCCCTTATAATGACCCAACAATAATAATTTCTGAAAAATTTGAAGTCATCAAATATACTTTGGGACCATATGAAGAATATGTTGCAACAAAGACCAAAGAATATATTAGATTAGATCGATCCGAAGAGAATGTTGCAGAACTCTATGGTAACATCTTTCGAATGAAGGAAGAAGGATGGCACGTAGCAAGAGTAAAATAGGAGCTGAACTTGAGTCTAACTTGAAGACTCTGGAATAAAGACAAGTGCTGACCGGGAGACAACCCGGAACTTTTATCTATTTTTCTGTTCTGAGTCGAGTCTGTCAGACCTGCAGAAGATGCGGCGCATCTCCATCATGGAATGTGGCGTATCATCTGCACTGGTCATATCTTATTTTATTTTTCTACATTTTTTTTATTTTTCGACTTTAAAACATTCTGTCAGTTTATTTAATGCGGCGCATCCCTGTTTAAGGATGCGACGCATCTTTTATTCTGATTCGTATTAATTCCAGGCTCGATACGGCGCATCTTCTTCCATAGGATGTGGAGTATCGACTGACCTGATGATTTACAGTTTTAATATTTTAGGTTTTATTTTCACTAACTACTAATGTATTATGCAAGTTTGAACCTTCTTAACTCAGGTGTGTTAAAGTCTAGGTGGTATTATAGATTCCTGCACTTTTTGTGGAAACATCATTTATGAAGCTTAAACGTTCTCATCTACAAGAAAGTTGATTTTTGCTCGTAAACGCATAATGGAGGATCATTCCGAGCAAATATCAGGGAAGTTTTTCTGTTCTAATTCTTTTATTTTCCAGTTTTTAACCTTTGACACAAACAACGAGGACGTTGTTTAACTTAAGTGGGGGGATGGAGAATTAGAACACTTACTTGTCCAAACTTTTTTAAAATATGCTTAAAATGCACTTAATATATCAAAATTTAAAAATTTTTAGCATGTTTTTGTTTAAGTCTAAATTACATAGCCGCACACATAACCTTATTTTTGCCAAAAATCAAAAACTTTAGTGTGCTGGTGACTTGTAAACTTTAGAACTTGGCTTGTATACTATTCGAGACCACCATAATGAGTATTATCGATATAATTGGAGTGACTTGTCTAACTTGGTAAAATTCTAAGATTACACCCAAAAAGCCTTTATATGTTATGTGATATTAACTAACTACACTAGTTAGTTAACTCCCGTATAAACCCTTTTGTTTACTCTCATTTTTAGAGTAAGATACCCCTAGAAAAACCCTCAGAGCCATTCCTTTCATTTCTTACATCTTTGTTAAAATGTTTCGTTACACCTTAGCCTACCCTGTAGATTGAAATCCGTGGTTAGTTACTTTAGGCAAAGTGTGTTTCCTTACATTACCTGTATTCGCGTGCGTAATTCATTATCTTTGGTTAGGTCGGGAAATTGCACAATGCAATTGGAGTGAAAGTACATATTGTATATTTTTAGTTTATTTTTCGTGTGTTTACTACTTTCACTATCATTTCTGAAAGTTATGAAAAGTATGGAAAAATTATCCGGAGAAATCGTGATAGAAAAAGCTGTGAAATTTTACACAGTTAAAAAAAATCAAAAAAATAGAAAAGAAAAAGAAAAAGAAGAAGTTGGAAGTTTGTTTTAACCAACTTATGTAAAGTTTTGTAAAGTGGGAGATATCACCACTATTTGTTGTTGTATATTATATTTATGGATTGAATGGGAGTTGGCCGTTACGGGAACGCCAACTAAGGTTATTCTTTGTTTAAGATTTTGTTGAGTATAATTCGTGTCTACCTAAAGCGTGAGTTATATGAGTCAAAAGCGTGAGTTATTCAATGATATGAGTCTTGTTCATGGGATGGTTGGGAAAGTAATTAACTACACTCAGGATTTTAATCTATTTGTTTTGTTTATTTTTCATTTTACACCAATTTATATCCTAAATGTTATCCCTACCCAACCGGCCAAGTAAGAATATTGAATGTATGAATAAGGTAGTGACCATCCGTGTTTGAGATTAATCAACTATCGTGCCAGCGATCTAGTGTGTGACTTGGTGACCATCCGTTATGCAAGTAACGCGCCAGCGATCCAAGAAGTGCGCTAGTGACCATCCTTTAGCTGAAGCGTCGAGGATTCGTGCCAGCGATCTGCTAAGTTTGTGCAGGAGATGTTCGAACAAAGCTAGGTTCAACCCTTAAGCCTCAAAACCCTTTTTACCGCTTTAGACTTGTTACTCCTTGGCTTTAGTGGGGGAGATGCGTATACATGTCAAGCTTATGATAGAATATTCGTCACAACTAGCAACTAAACGATTTAGAATTGTTTTATATTGAAAAAAATTATTTTGTTTCTACTTCGTTAAGTGGTTGGTTGTGTGATTATGATGAAACGAATACGTGCTTAATTATTAAAAATAAATCCTAATACCTTTTAGGATACATTTTCATAAGATTAAATCTAAGGTTTACTTGGGGACAAGTAAAGTTCAAGTGGGGGGATATTTGATGAACTCAAATAAGTACATTTTATTATCATCATTTATCCTATTTATTTAACTTGTTTTACTTTATTATGTATGAGAATCGATGCTTTAATGTTTACTTTAGTGATTCTCAGGTAAAACCAGGTGATAGGTGAAACTTGGCGATTTTGGACTAATTATGGAGCAAAATGAGCAAGATGTCAAAAGTCTACTGAAATCCAGAAGATGCGTCGTATCTCACTCAACAGATACGCCGCAATATCATACTTAGATGAATTCGAAGACCATCGCCTGACTTTGAAGAATGCGCCGCATGGAATTATACCATGCGCCGCATATGAAACTCTGGTCAAAGAAGAAGATCAAGCTCGTTCTACTCAAGATACGCCGCATTACACAATTGACATACGGCGTATCACTATCAAGACTTCACCAGAAATGATCCAAGACAACTGAAGGACATGCGCCGCATAAAGATTCAAGTTACGCCGCATCTAAAGGCGGTGTACGAATATTCCAGAATATAATAAGCTTGGACCCCACGCGAAGTTAAGTCAATGCGCCGCATCTGCTCATTACATGCGCCACATCGAACCCTCAGACAGAAACTATAAATACCCCAAAACCTAGACGAATTTGGTGTGCACCACAACCCTAAGGAGTCGAATTCAGACGAACAAGCAACACAAGAAACGCCCCAAACGAAGATATTAGAGCTGTAAGAAGGTCCTGCATGTATTCAATTCATTAAGTAGTTTTGTTTTATTGTAATAGTAAGCTTTAATTCATCAGGATAGATGGCCGGTAGTATGTGAGTACACAAGATCATATGCCCGCCTTAAAATTGCTTTCCTATCAATTAAAGTTTATATGGTTGATGTCTTTGGTGAATTTATATTAGTGCATTGATAACCTCTGTGTCTAGCTGAGCACTGCTTGGGCTGCCATACCCCTTCCTCGCCTATTTAATCCGATGTGTTTGGATAAATAGGATAGTCATAAGTAACCATTAAGGGTTTACTCACCGATATAATGAAACCAACGAGAAAGATTTAACTATATACACTACATATAAAACTAGCAATAAAACAAGTGACAAGCTGCTTAATCATCAGGACAGGTCTTCTTATAGTCTCTATTATCTATCTGTGTACGTGTATGCTATTCGCTGATTCGTGCTCATTAGTATTTACTATTTAATTAAATAACCAAACTGTGCCAATCTCTCAGGCTGAAACCCCCTTTCGTTAGATTAGACTGTAAAACTAACTTAGATATTAAAATACTGATTAGGATAACTAGATAATACGTTCCACTCTTAGTGATCGACACTCTGCTTACCATTATATACAAACTGACCGGGTACACTGCTCGTTAAGTGTGTGTGTTATTGATAAGTCGGCTAAATATAAATGTAAAACTTGAGTAGGCATTAACACTGCTAAACCGCAACGACACATCACGCGCACCATTTGCCCCAACCATCCCGAATGACTTTGGAGTGGCTCTGATACCACTTGTAACATCCCGCCTACTCAGACCACAATATTGTCCGCTTTGCCCGCAGGCTCACGGCTTTGCTTTGTGGCTCTCATGTGAGACTTCCCGGCAGGTCACCCATACCAGTGCTACTCTCACATGAGCACGTTTAACTGCCAGTTCCTAAGAACACCACTCGCAGTAGACCACAAAACGCGTTGTGTCTGATAAGGCCAAGATATTACTTATATACCCAGCATCACTCCAAGCCTCAGCCGATGTGGGATTTGCCTAGGGTGTTACATATGTCAAGCTCTAGTTATCTTATTTAGGCTTCTTAAGTAATTATTCCTAGGGTTTTTAACATTAGTTATAACGTAACACCTTTCAGGCCATCATAATTCAGAAGTATATACTCCTCACATGAAGCTCCCTAGTATTGTATTATGTTGTTTAACATAACACCGTTAGAGCCATCATAATTCAGAAGTACATAATCTCTCACATGAAGCTCCCTAGTATTGTGTCATGTTGTTAAGTACTTAGGTTATAGATATAACATAACACCGTTCGGGCCATCATAATCCAGAGGTCATGTAGTGAACGTTTGAGGAGCCAGGGCACTTTAAATCGTAAACCCAGCAAACTCGTCAAAACGAATACCCAAATGAAACCCCTCACATGAAGCTCCCTAGTATTGTGTTATGTTGTTATATAAAAGATAGTTTTTATTTTTACTAAAATAATTCACTTTATACCCTTCTAGTTTATATATATACAATATCTACCCTAAACTTATATACTTATATAATTTAGACTTTTACCTATCTAGACTTTACACATTTAGCCCCTATTCTTATATATTTTAGAAAAATGACAGAAATGACCCTTAGACTTATAAGTTTTCAAAATTTACCATTTATACCCTTAACTTAATAACATTTACAAAACTAGTCCTTATAAGTTTATAACTATATTACTTTTCATCCTAAGGTTATATAACTTTGCAAAAAGGGTCCTTATAATTAGTACTTCTAAGAAATGTCAAAAATAGTCCCTAGACTTAATATTTTCAGAAAGCTACCATATATACCCTTATGCATGGAAAACTTTGCAAAACTAGTCCTAAAATCATGCAAACTATATTTTTATGAAACAAAAGAGTTTCCTAGCTTATGAATTGCTAATATTATCTTATATAAGTTGCCTAAACTAGCTTATAGCTTCTGGTAAGGGCTTATAGCATATAAATAGTATTTCGACCATAATTAGGGTTTTAAAATGAAAATGTGTAAAAGAAAATGATCAAGGCTTAGGAAAGGATTTCTAGGTGATCTAAGGCAACTAATATCTATCCTAGGACTGCACTAAAGCTTATATAATAAGTATAAGGCTTACGTGATCAAGAAATGGGGTCGTGGCTAGGTTTAGGGTTTTCTCGGCAAAAATGAACTCGACAAGGGTTCAAGGCTTAGCTAGCTCTACTTCTAGGACTTCTAGGGCTTGTGTAATACTACTAGGACTAGAATATGTAAGGTGGATAATAGTGGTGGTGTGATTTTGAAAGGAAGAGGGTAACGAGTTATTTATAGGGCTCGTTAGCCTTGGTGGCCAAGAAATAGGGGGTGTGGTGTCATGAGGGGGGATAGGTGACTCATGACAGCTAAATGGTGACTAAAGGATGCTATGGAGTAGTTAGGGGCGGTGTATAGGTTGTGTGGTGGTGGTTTGGCCGCGGGAAAAGGTGGTGACAAGTAGGTGCATCACCTACTTGTAAGGTGGGTGCTAGGGTGCTTGGTGATGACAAGGAGGTGGGTAAGCATCTAGGCTAAGTGCTTGAGGTGCTTAGTGTACTTAGTTTTAGGATTAGGTATAAGTTAGGTTTAGTTTAGATTTAATCTAGCTTAAGGTGTAATTAGGGTTTAGCTTAGGGTTTAGTGCCTAGATTAGGGTCCTATGAGTGTTTAGTGACTAAGATTAAGGCTTAGGATTCTTATACTAAGTGGTGGTAGCTACTAAAGATTCGGGATAGTTTAGACCTAGTTCCGGGACTTTATGACCTAGTTAGGGTTTTATGCTTAAGAGACTTGTACCTAAGCTCTAAGAGATTGTACTAGGGTATAGGGGTGCTAAGATATCCTATTGTTGCTAAAATAACTCATACATAAGCCTTGAACACTTTCAAACTAGTTTAGATAAGCAATTAGGGTTTTAGAGATAACTGTAAACACATAGGGCTTAATTAGGGTTTGATTAGGGTTTATTTTGGTATTATGGTAGATATAGTGTGCTAGAGTGATAGATTACTTATTGTGGTGGTGTTGTGACCTTAGGCTTGACATACTAGGAGTTTATATGATGTGAGTGTAGAGATATTTGGCTTGAGTGGATACGTGAGCAGGTCTAGTGAGTCTTGCATGTAATGAGAATATAATAAAAGCAAAAATTTACCTGTGAAAATACCTAATATAGGTATTGTAGTGGAAATGATATTGGTGAAATTTTATGGGTGGTTACAAGAATGAAACTAACTCTAACATATTAAACTAATTTGAATAAAAAAACAAGTCGTGAAATTTCAATAATATACTTCAAAGAACTTTTAATGATAAAAATTCACACTTAAAATAAGCGTATAATCGGTATTTCACATCAAACTTTTCATTCGTCTTGCTTGGATAAGTTAGAGGTTGATTACTTATTTATATTTTATAGCTTTCGAGCATAAATTTGGCCGGAATTGATGTAAATGTTAACAAACATATAGTTGGGCGGCCTATAAGTAGGGGTCAATGTTTGGTTTGACACCAAACAAAACGAAAAATAAACCTCACCGAAAATGAATAAAACCGAACCAAAAATTTTAGTTGGTGTATGGTCTAGTTTGATATCGAACCGAAGTATTTAATTGGTATTTGGTTTGGTTTTGGGTTTGAAAACTATATAACCAAAACAAACCGAAAAAACCGAATATCTCTATCCACATAAAAAAATTTAAACAATATATACACATATTTTGGTCCATTTAGGTGATGTTGCTGTGAATTTGGGGAAAACACATTGATGACCTTGAAAATTTTGAAGATGGTAACTTACTATTTCTATTCTTTATAGGCATTGTATTTTTATCTATGTATGTATCTTATGTACACATTTGACACATATTTATTTTTCATTGCTTTTTCAAAGATGAAAACATCTAATAAAAACATTGGAGAAGATGAGTGATTGGCTCTAAACGGTCAACTCAAGTCAACCACGGATGTGGTCAAGATGGTCAAACAGCTTGTGCCAGTTCTTCCGAGGAATACAGTGTTTTCCCGGGTCGTTATGTCCCAACGAGGTGTGAATGGTATCAAAAACGACTTGTGATCGGGTGATTTTGAATGGAAAAGGGGTCTGAGTGATAAAACTAAGGAAATATAAAAGATAATAGCTTAAACAAGCTATAAGAACAAATACGGGAAACCAAATAGTCTAAAAAACGATTAAAAACTAAAAACGCGTACGTATAAATTAAAATAATGTAAATGAACGAAATAAAACGTGAACCGAGAGCAATAAAAATCCTACGGATATGAAAATTATATTTTTACAAACCTAATGATAAAAGAAAATTTTAGGAAAAGGAAAAATATTTATTAGACTTTTTATTTAATTAATATTAATTAATTACTAATTAAACTAGATTAAATCAAAATAAATACTAAGCTAATTTTAATAAATCTGAAATTTTTTCTATAAATAGTTTATACTGTCAGAATACTAGGAAAAATATAAAAAGTTGCAAAAGCTTATAAATAAGCTGGGAAATAAGCCAAAAGGAAAAATAAGCTAAAATGAACAAGGTGCACTATAAATAAAAAGGAAGAAAACTAAAACACTAACACACACATGGGGCAGATGGTGCACAGGGTCGTGGTGGTTTTGCCTATTGTAACCAACAGGTCACAGGTTCAAACCTCACTTCTGGCACTTTTTACAAACATTTTTTTCTTTTTGATTTTTCTTTACAAACACACTTAGACACTAAAAATAACAAACTTTTAAAAAGACAATCTTTTTATAACTCAAAATTAAGCTATTTGGGAGCTTATAAGATCAGCAGTTGAACTTTTTAACTAAAGGAGAATTTTGTGATTTAGAAAAAGCTTCCAATAAGCTATTTAACTGAACAAAAACTTGAAGTGAGCTACAAACCACTTAAATACACAGGAAATAAGCTGGAACAAGCAAGGAAACCTACTAATAAGCTTCAAAAAGCAAATAAGCAAAACCAAACCCTGCTACAAACCAAACAGGCCTTGCAGCTTTTTTAGAGGCTAAATGTAGCTTATCAAATAAGCTATTAATCCCAAAAGAAGCCTGGAACTAGCTAGCTGAGCTTAAGGGCTTCTCAAGGAATCCAAAAACTCAGCTTAAGCCCCACTGGATAAGCTATAATGAGCTTATGAACTTAACCCCATACACTGATTGCTCAGTGTAGAGGTGTAAATGGTAAGATCTTTTAAGCACAAAATAAGCAGGTAAATAAGCTTGAAAATGGAAAGTGAACACATGCATAAGTAGCTGGCCAGAAGGGCTATCTAAAATGACAACAAGCTCAAGCTAAATCTCAATAATAAACATTGTGCAAACCAATGAAAATGAGCTTAAGAAACTGGTGCAGGGGAACTATCCAGAAAACATGCTACAAAAAGCAGTACAATAAGCTGTTTAACTAAAGTAATAAAAATATTCTAAGGAAGATTAGCAGCAAAATTTTAATATTCTAAAAGCACAAGATCTAAAACTTAGTATTGAGTCCTAGAAGAAATTCCAAAGTTTATTCAAAAACTTTTTTACTGGAAATTTGACTTTATGAATTTGACTCCTAGTTTGACTTTTATGAGATTCTAGTAATTCCTAATGACTTAAAATGATACATTAAGCTGAATTGAGACTGACATAAGCTAAATTAACTGAATATGCAACTAAGGGTATGATTGTGCAACTAAAACTTCAAACAGTGAACAATACAAGGACTAAAAAAAGGATTTTGACTTTACACTGATTAGGAACTGGATTTTAAGCTTTAACTGAGCTCTTATGGCCTAATTGACTATGTCTAAACAACAAACCACAACAAAAGCAACCTAGAAACCACAGAAGCAGTTTGAGCCAAACACACCCTTATATGGCTGAATAAGAGATTTTCAAAGAGAATGGTTAGTTAAGACCACGAATCTGGTTTTTGAGGACTTACTATGATATAATAGACTGAAATAAACAAGTAAATACCAACAATTAACAATAAAAGCTAAGAATTACTAAAATGCTAATTATGACAGTGCAAAGAGAGAAATTGAACAAAATGAAATCTAATGATCAAGCTAGCAACCTAAAGCAAGGTAACAACTAACACTTACCAAATAAACACAAAAGCACAAAAATAAGCAGTATATGAGAACTAGTACAGTGAAATGCAAAAATGGAAAGTTTGGCTTACAAACTGATTCTTTGAGATCCAAACCAAGAACAAGTAAATAACCCTATCCTAAAGTCTCCCCTGAGACACTAAACCATGGCCTTCCATTAACCACCATGCTCCATTGCTTCATTCTTCCTTTCTCATGATTTTTGATTTTCTAATGATTTTTAGGTATTCTTTTATATTTTTAGTAAACTAACTTTTATACTTTCAAAGCTTATAAAAGCTTCACAATAAGCTAAAATGAGTTACTCAGAACTATCTAACACCACTTAACAACATTTGCTTGAAAATGAGAATTTAATGTAAAAATGCATAAGACTGAATTTCAAAAGGAAAGTTGAAAGTATGATTCAAGAAAGTTAACATTAAACTAAAATCACTGAATACAAGCCTTTTTTAACTAAAATTACAACTAAGAAGTGAAATTACGCTATGTCGACATTAATAAACTAAAACTAAACTACTACTATCTACTAACTAACGCACTTCTCTTTCTCCTTTCTTTACTTTTGTAGACTGAGGAGGGTTTCTCTTTCTTTCCCACTTCCTTTTTGAGCCCTTGGATTGGCTTAAGTTGATCCCGGCCATCAAATCCATTTTGGCGGGAAAAAGGGCACTTGGCAGTTTAGATAACTTGGAGCAAATTTAGGGGCATTTAATGTTTTTTGGAGGTTGTGGAGGTCAAGGGAACAAGGTGTGGTGAAGTTGAGGTGGAGGTAAGGGGAGGTTGGTATTTGCAGGTATGCAAGTGGAGGGGGGAGGTGTTTGTTTGACTTGGGTGTTTGACTGGGGGGAGACATAAACGGGGTGTTTATATTTTTATTTTGGGCCGTGGGTGGAATTGGGCTGAATTGGGATTGGGTTGTGTAAATGGGATGGGGTGGGTTTTTATTAGTGTTGGGTTTGTTTTCGGTTTTGGGTTTAGGTAAACATAAGGGTCCGTTTGTATTGTAAATAGCACAAGGACCATTTGTGTAAAATTCTGAAATTGAGGGGTCACTTCTGTCAACATTCCAAACTTGCTTCAAGGACCAATATTGCCATTCTTTAATCTCCCAAGGACCTTTGATGTAATTTTTTCATTTTAAATACCCAAGGACCATTTTTGACAATTTTCAAAAGTTGAAGGACCTTTTCTGCCATTCGCCCAAAAATTCATTCAAGGACCAATTTTGACAACTTAGAATATTTCAGGGACTTAAGTTGACTTTCCTTTGAAATATTTTGACTAGGGACTAATTTTGACAATCTTTGAAAGTTGGNTAAGGGTCCGTTTGTATTGTAAATAGCACAAGGACCATTTGTGTAAAATTCTGAAATTGAGGGGTCACTTCTGTCAACATTCCAAACTTGCTTCAAGGACCAATATTGCCATTCTTTAATCTCCCAAGGACCTTTGATGTAATTTTTTCATTTTAAATACCCAAGGACCATTTTTGACAATTTTCAAAAGTTGAAGGACCTTTTCTGCCATTCGCCCAAAAATTCATTCAAGGACCAATTTTGACAACTTAGAATATTTCAGGGACCTTGAATGATAAAAGTCCACAATTTTGAACTTTAGGGACTAGTTTTGCCAATCTTTGAAAGTTGGGGGACTGAAACTGCCAATTATGCAAACTTTGTTCGTTTTTCATCTGTTTTTAAACATTTTGCATTTGAGACATATAAAACACGATCCTTGGATATTTTCTGCATTTTGATGCATTTTTTGAGTGTTTTCAAATGTTTTTGCAGTTCAGATTGACCAAAAATGATGAGTGTTTGAGCACTCATCAATGAGTGAAGTTGCAACAGGGTTTGGATGATTGAAGATGGAATATTCAAGCTAACAAGACTATAAAGACTTTTGTCGGAGAACATTTATCGTTTTTATTTACTTCATTTAAGTTCTAAAACCTTTTGGTTTCTTAAATTTTTGTTTTGTTGATTTCTTTGAACACTTTGTGTGACCTTTTGATTTGTTAATTTTATTTGAACTTTTAGATTTTCATTTGTCACTTCTAGATTATATTTTAAAGTTTACATGAATTTGGTTTTCTTGGTTTTAACCTAAACCAAACTGAATTCTAAATTTGGTGTATGGTTTGGTTTTATTCGTTCTATAATTGGTTTGGTTTGGTTTTGGTATTGACTTTGAAAATTTTCAAACCGAACCATACAACCTACAAAACCGAAAACCGAACCAATGAACACCCCTGCTTAAAATCTATCTCACATGTCATAGACAGAACTTCAACCCGAACATTCTTTTGTTTCAAGAAAATTTTAGTATATACCGTTATACTAGCTTCGTTTTGAAGTAGATATTGATTGACCACTTTCAACACCACCTAGTATGCTCAAATTATATGAATATAGGACTCCAAATTGCTAACATGTTTATATTATTGTATTAATGTTGTTTGTTCGTAATTGCAATTGATAAAGTGCGTATTTGGATCACAAATCACACTATAGCATTGATATGATCTAAGGTGTTGTTTGGTTTGATCCCTTTTTATATGATTTGGTGGCCTAACACTTAACCGAACAAACTATTCAAGATATTATTGTTAACTTATTATATATAGAGCTTATAATTCATCTCTAACTGTGCATATATGATATATGTTAATACTGTTGGAATTATATAACATGACATATCATAAATATAAACAATAAACATCAAGTACACATGCGGAAGCGTTATAACAAGATCATATAATGCATAATTAATTAACCAATAATAAATAGTAAACGTACCTCTTATTCTTCAATTCAAGATCAAGACCCCTAATTAGGGTTTATGTGGATTACACGAATAACCCCTTACCGTTTTGTTATTCAATCCAAGATATAACCAATAGTGTGGTTATATCACGTTCTTGTACACACGTACTAAATCAAATTAAAGTAATGCTAGTTTTAAATATTACACAAAACAATTTTGTTTTAAAACAAAACTAATTGACTAAAGATAATAAAACACCAAATCCCTTTTGTGTTTATCCTTGCTGTCGAATACAGAAACCAAAAGAATGAAAACAATATTTTTTTTCCATGCACATGTAAGATGTATGCATATATACATGTTTCTGTGATGTAGACCGAACATAAAGAAAAAAAATAAGGTTTAGGTTTAATATGTGTACAAGTCATGTAAAATAATAAATCTTAACCTTGTTTATATAGTATATGTAACTTGGAGCTCAAGTTGGATTTGGGTTGGGTCCGGAAGCTTCTTGACTTACCAATTAGTTACATATAATGCTTTCCTTATATTCGTCTAATAGTCGTTAGTCATTTTGTGTAATTAATAATTTAATATAACATTTTATATAAAATTATTAAACTTTAATTCTCATACGTAAAGTGTGCAATCTCATGATCTCGAGTTCGATCCTAACATACAACTACTAAAATAATGTCCATAAACTAACAGCTCCCACTTGGACATATTTTAATAGTGTAATCACATCGGTTAGCGTCTAGCAACACTTCGATGCCTCTAGTACAACTCGAGTAAGGCTCCTGGAAAAACCTTTTAATGATTTCTCATTATTATTATCCTTTTGTTTCTAATACCACGTTAACAAGGATATGGATCAAAGTCATTCCTTAATTAACCATTCTGTTTCTCGTTGTTTGTGATTGATCAAGATTACCAAATCATCTGAACATATTCAGGGAAGATCTTGGGCATGGCCATGCAAACATCTTGACAACCCTACGAGGGGCCCAGCAGTATTAAACTCCAAAAATAAATTTGAAGGAACAAATTCTGTATTGACTACAAGCAAAACCCACGAACTTTGTAACACTTCCGAAAACAACCCTTATGACTACCAGTTACGTATAGCGTTAAGTTGTTTCACAAAAATGCACTACATTCATGACAGTTATCTGGTATTTCAAGTCTGAGGATAACTTCTTAGGATTTACTTAATGACAAGATCCATAAAGTAACATCATGTAGTTGGGATAAGTCCTATATTCGGTATCTTTGAATAACATCTGAAATGACATGTCTACGCATCAATATACTTTTAAGTATATTATACTAAACTCATATTTGTCTTAATTTAATAATATTCCCATATTATTAACTGACAACAGACAATTTAGAATAACATTTATTCACGGATTAAACATGCAAAAACAGGATACAATATATTATAAATGAAATCAAACATACTAAGTATTTTAATTCATTATAATAATTGTTTAACATCCCTTATCCAAGTACTAAATAGATCAATGCATGATAACTCTAGTTGATGAATTACATCTCAAGTAATGACATTCATACTTATCGGCAAAACATAAATCATCTAACGTTGATCTATCAGAATTTTGAGAATACTTATTTATGAATTCAGCTAGTGAAATTCTTGTATGTGCATACTCCACTATTTTGATAATGCCACATAATATTTCATAAAATGTGTGACATCCTTAACCACCGGTTTATGATAATTAAACTTCCAAAACATTTTAAAGTTTAAAGTATTCTTATTCTTTAATGTATAATGCAACTATGCTTTTTAGTAAGCAAAACTAGTACATTTGGCTAAGGATGAAATCCTTACCATGACTAGTATTGAGTGTCATCTCAATTTCATTAGCATCATTGTATGCAAGCAACAATATGCTCTTTAAAATTCCTGTAAACATTAATATCTTTTGTATAATGTTTGATGCCTTCCAAACATTCAAGTTTGTCCGCAATGACAATTTTCACAACAATTTGAAAAATTGTTCATCTATAGAATCGGGAAGTTATTCCAGGCTGAGGATGTGATTCTATATCCAAACATCTAATAACTTTCAATTAGATATAAATGTTGTCAAATCATCTTGCATTTAAGCATGATACAACAATAACATGATGTACATGAAAAATCTTTGAGTCATACTTAGATTTTATTCATGTTCTACATAACCATTTAGATTATCTAAATGATAGATCATGTTATATTAGATTTATTTACCGCACATGTTAATTAAATAATAAACTTTTAATTCAAGGTTGTATGTCTTATTTGCTAAATCTTTCAAGTAAAGTTTCATTCCAAACTAAGACTTAACATTTTACTTATATGGAATGTTACTTCTTATATGTTTTTCAACATATATGATTTAGGAAATTAAACATAATACACCAACTAGCTTTTAGGAATACTTAGAAATTATCTTATTTCAATTATAAATCAAAACATAGATTTAATAACTAAACATAAGAATAATCTCCTAGATGCATGCATTTATCCATTTATGAATTATGGCACTTTGTACACTTCCAAAGATTTATTTGAATTCATAACTCCTTTTGATTACTTATCGTCCTCGCTCAAGTAATCTCTCAAGAAAGAGTTTTTATATCCAATTGACATTTTCATATTAATGAAAATATGACAATCTTAATCTTTATATATTTAATGTGTTTAGGATAGAATATTCAATCACAGTAAATTTCTTAAATGTGATTAATAATCTTGTCATAAAACATGCATTAAATACGTGTACAATATTGTCCATATGATTTCTATCCAAAGATTTAAACCACAAGGGTTACCTTATCTTTGGAGTATTTTCTAGTCTAACTATTAAGATAAACCAAGTTTCAAAATTGATTATCTTTATGGACAGCATCTTTATCATTCATAGCATGTGTATTTTACCCAATTCCACATTTGTTAATGTATCATAAAATTATTCTCAACATATTAATCAAATATCTGAGATATCCTTGCGGATCTATGAATGAGAATTCCATCATCTTGAAGTTTAACATTTTCATGTCTAGCCTCATTATGATATTCACTAGTTTATTTTAGAAGATTATGTATCTTGTAATTTTATCTTTAAATATCAAAACTCCCACTTGCTTTTAGTAATTTAAAGACAATCTATAAATACTTAGCAAATAAAGCAACAATACAATGTTCTCTTTTGGGATTTTACAAATACATATTGATAGTTTCTGACTTAATTTATTAATAACCTCTTCATAAGCAGTTGAATAAATTCAGAACTTCAATTTAAGACTTAATGTGATTCATCACATTCCATCATATGATGGTGTCTTATTAATCTTCTAGGTTGGAGTCTTATTGAGTATTTTTAATCCATACTCAATTTTCTAACCTTGATAATTTTTGAAAGAAAAGAATTCATAGTTATCTTTAATCAAACAATTATAACAAGAGTTTGATTTTCCTAGCTGAACATACCAATAACATTTTGTATTTCATTAAGATTAATATTGTAAGACAATCTAACAATATTTAAGATAACCATATTTCTTTTAGCTTGTCTATTTGTCAACTAAGTCCTTTTAATGGTATAATAGTATCTTCAAGCCAATTACATGCTTTATAACACAAGTACTTTTGACAAAGTCACTTCATGTCTATGTCTCTACAAGAAAACATAAACTGTTATAATCCCACTATACATTATAAGTCATTCAATAATTTAATGACTTCATGTATATGTCTTAATTAAAAAACATAACAAGATAACGTCTTACTTTATTATAAGTCTTGTGACAATTAAAAGACTTTATATTTATATCTTTACAATAAAGTAATCATGAACACCATCTCTTGGTTTCAATAGTATTTTCAAGTTAATTTATTACTTCACAATAATGTAAAACAACATTATTTCTTCATTGATTTATGTCATTCCAAGAATACATAAATATTTAGATTGAAGTAGCATTAGATTACTTTATTAATTTATGTCATTCCAAAAATTCATAAATATACAAATTAAAGTAGTCTTGATATCATATTGACACATGTTTTAATAGGTATCTAATTTAGAAACTGCAAATAACATAATTCCATTACATCAGTTGATCTGCTAGTAATGAAAGTATGAATTTACCTTTCCCTTGTAATCTAGCTAAGTTCTCACATGACGTAAATTACAACTTCAAGTGTTTCTTAAATTAGATGTGTATACACCCTATTATAACGTTAGTCTCTTACCTTTCAGTCAAGAGAATCTTTTAAATCATATCTTTATGAGTTGTTTCTTGCACACAATTAAATATTACAATTCTCCCACTTGTGCATGTAACAACCTCATATAGTTGATAAACAACACTCTATGTGTTTGTTTATGTGATCAATATGATTGTGTCATAAATCTCAGCATAACAAGTAGATGTAGAACAACAATGTCTAGTAAGGAAACGTACAAGACTAACCTTAAAAGTATGAGTGTCTACTTTTGGAAAGTAATTATCTTTAGCTACCAAGATATCAAAGCTTGTAACTCCCACTGAAATAAAGATCATTTCAATAATCACTTACTCAGTAATAAGTACACAATACGCCCACTGAATTTGACAAAATTATAAGTGTTGCATATCTAGTGAAAGAAAACAGTGTGCTTTTAACTTTCTGACACCTTTTAATGTCCATACGTAACAATTACTTATGCATTAAAGTGTGCATTCTACTACGTTAATGATTGAATAACCATCAATGCTATTAACTTGAAAAAATTGGGCATGCAATTTTGATGCGCGTGGGACTGCAACACGCACTACGTTTTACCTCTCGAGGGATCTCGAGAAGCTTGCAATCCCCACCAGGCAGTGTACCTGACCGATGTAGTATAGTGTAGTGGCAAGTACCGGGGGATTGATCGTTCTCTCACAGGGAATAGTGTTCGTTAGGTTAAAGACTACTCTAATTAGGGTCTAAGGGTGGAGGATGATTATTTTTGTATTTTTATGTTTTTATGAAAGCAGTAAAATCTCGGGTTTATGAAGGAGTGGGACGGAATCTAGATGATCAACTACCCAAATATCCTACTTTTTCAATAAATTAAGTTTCGAGAAAACATGGTGGGGAAAGTAGTGTTTACTTAGATTTCATTACTTACCTAACTAATCTTTACCATGTAATTAGTATGTTGCAGTTAGCGTGGATGACGGGTGGTCATTTCTAACAAGTCGTAGGAGTGCGTTCAATTCCGTAACTCTATAACAAGCTCCTAACCGTCACTAATATGAACCGATACGCAAGTATCATATCATAACTCACCGATAGCACCTAAGACGCATGAAATATACAATTAAATCATACGAACATAGCTTCACGTTTTCCTAGACGTCAGCTTGTTATCCGTATCAGGAGGATTGCCAGTTTTCATTAGTCTAACGTTAGATGAACTTCATCCAATCACGAATCCACAACAATATCACAATCAACATGAAAACATAGTTAGGATTCAATAGATCTAAGAAACACAAGATTAAATATTGCCTAGCATGTTAAAGAAGCGCTTAAATCTACCCAACAACATACAATACGATCGTGCGATTCCGAACATGAGACTTTTCTTAGTTCCTCGGCAAGTTAGGGGATAAAGTACCTCTACAGAGTCTGTGCAGTACACGACTAGGGTCTTACCTTAACGTCATCTCCACAAACCTTCCTCCTAATAAAATAAACATAGAATCTACAAACACAACACTACAACCATCAACCAACACACTACAGATACACTATGGCTAACGAAGGCGTCCAAACGGGATGCAACACACGCGTCACGCCAGCCGCCATATAGGGTTATAGACTGATGGCCCTTCCCTAAGCGCATCTCAGCACCCCAAACCACCCCCACAAGCACACCAGCAATGTTACCAAGAATCCTGACCAGGCCTCATCAACAAAACAAACACCCCCTGGACGCGTCCAAATAGCCAAAAACATCTCTGGACCGTCATGAGTCAATTCCATTCTTCCTTCAGTTGTTCTCTGACGCTCGTCCAGTCTGGGCGCTGTGCGCGTCCTTCTGTGCACTTTAGGGTCTTTTGAGATTTTGTTGTTTTCCGCACTTTTTCACTCCGAAAACGCCCGAAAATGCTTCTTTTGTGATTTTCTCCTCAAAAGTACCTAAAATGAGAAAAGAAACGACTTTGGGTGAAATCCGATCCAATAATATACGAATTAGGACTCAAACGGACCCCTAAAAACGTAACATTTTTCGTCTCATCAAATTTCTTCCTTAACAGGTCTACCATCCCACAATGTATGTAGAACCTATAAATGGTCAAAACAAAACAACTAGATAAATATACTAGTTTGTCTTTTACCATTTTACGGTAATTAGTCTAGCTTCTAACTTTAATAACTCATAAAGTTCTAGTTAACCAAATATCACATTTGTTACTAAGAATTTAATCATAAGTCATATATTAGAATTTAGACATATCTAATATTCCTATTATCCTTTCTCATTCATGAAAAGGAATATGATTGTGTCTCACTCTTCTTTCATAGAAAGGAGACTTCCTTTGTCTTTTAAGTAAATTTTTCTTAATCAAACATATGTTTGAAAATAGAACGAGATCAATTTACCAAAGTCCAAATGTTGTTTACGGTTTTAACGTTACATTAATACATTAAATGAATTAACAAAATTCAATTTTAGTATTTTCGATAATAAAATCTTTAAGAAAATAAAATACCCATTGGTAAATATTCATATAAACCATAGTATTTTCTTAAAGCTAGGATCCTTAATTGACATAGTACCATTACATCAGTTGATCTGCTAGTAATGATAGTATTCAACAAGGTAATTGTCGAACAATAATTGCCAATATCATATTGCAATTCCTAGATCATTATGGGATTTACATTCTCAAAAACCTTTGCAATGTAAGCATGTTTCATCCTCATCTTAATGCCTTGAGTCCAAGCTCTCACTTCCTACTCAATTTAAGTCATCGAATTTAAAAACTGCAAACTCTCATAATTCCATTACATTCAGTTGATCTGCTAGTAATGAAATTATAAAGTTCACCTCTCCATTGCAATCTAGCCAAGTTCTCACATGACGTAAATCACAATTTTTCAAGTGTTCTTTAATTAGATGGCATTCGACTTAATTTTTTTTAGGGTAGTAATTTTGATGTGTGATCAAAATAATGTATGAAGAAGCATGCATACAACTTCATAACATTGGTTTTTACAAAACATTTTTATTACCAATTCGCTAGGATCAAATTAACAAAGTTTTGATTGAGATATTGGGTTCACCAATTAAAGAATTACTAACAATTATCGTCCACTATATCGTACTTTTGCATAAGCCCTAAAGCTTAGTGTTTCGGGTAAGCATAGTGGAATTGTAGTCAATTCACCCTTAAGATGATATTGTACATAAAATAGTGATATAGGTAAGTCTAGATCGGCGAATAAGCGGTTGTAGAGAACCGGTAGGAGCGAATCTCTTAAAAAACCCCTCTCTACAAGCACATTGTACGGCGACTTTTGGTCCGCCTTTCACACACTGTTGTACAAAAACATCAATCAACTAAACATTGTAAATTTGACTCTTAAAACCAAAACAAATTTCGCCATTTATTTAGTCCATATTATTTTTTATACAAAAATTACCCTTTTTCGTTTATAAATATGTCTAACACAATTAAACAAAAAACAAGTAATTTAAACAAAAAATAAACAACTAAATCTAAACCTATATATAGAACAAGTGTGATTGCTATTTTTAGCATAAAAAACTCTCCCAAAATTCCTAAAAAACTACACGTGTAAACATCACTACTTTTAGAAAGATTTTGAAATTTTTTTTCAACAAATTCGGGAGAAACACAAGGAGGTAAATTAGGGAGGTTAATTAATAGCGAAAATCCCTAGAAATAAGGAAAATATATTTGCTTGAATTATGATAACACAAATGTGTCAATTAAATATGTAAGCCGAGATTTTTGTGCCATTTATATGTAAACACACATTACATATGTGGTTTTTTTTTTTTTATTTATTATCCTTTTAGAAAAAATTAAAAAGCATCAATATCTGTTTAACTTATCATTTGTAAAATGCTATCATTTGAATCAAAGTTAGCATATGTTGTTTGAATTTTTTTCGTTAATCTTGCACCATTTTGTGTTTCTTATGTGAAGTGTTTCGTTAATATTGCACCATTTTAAGGGATGTCGAAAAATTTATTCAAAATATAAGTAATGTCAAATTTTGAAAAATCAATCTATCCATATGTGGATTTATTTATTTTATAGGATAATCCTTTAAAAAAAATTAAAAACATCAATATCTGTGTAACTTATCATTTGTAAAATGTTATCATTTACATAAAAAAGTTAGGAATACTGTTTACATAAAAAANCAACAAATTCGGGAGAAACACAAGGAGGTAAATTAGGGAGGTTAATTAATAGCGAAAATCCCTAGAAATAAGGAAAATATATTTGCTTGAATTATGATAACACAAATGTGTCAATTAAATATGTAAGCCGAGATTTTTGTGCCATTTATATGTAAACACACATTACATATGTGGTTTTTTTTTTTTTTTTCCTTTTAGAAAATTTTAAAAAGCATCAATATCTGTGTAACTTATCATTTGTAAAATGTTATCATTTACATAAAAAAAAGTTAGCAATACTGTTTACATAAAAAAAATTAAAAAGCAATACGGATGTGGATTTCAATGTTGACGAGTCTTTATACACTTCTGAATTTCTTAATAGCATTCGTATTCACGTATTCCGCACCATGAACTGGTATTGAAGGTAGGTGCCCTGTCATGTGTATGAGTAGCATTGACCAAAGGAATGGTCTTTGTAACGACACAAGGTTACAAGTATTACGTATGGGAACTATTAATAAAGAAGCACAGATCATTTCAGGTGGAAAGGTTGGAACAGTGTGTGCTATACCCCGGATGGTCATAAGTCTGTCCGATACTAAAATGCCGTTCAAGTTGAATAGAAGACAGTTTCCTGTTTCTGTTTGTTTTGCTATGACCATAAACAAAAGCCAAGGTCAGACGTTATCTCAGGTTGGATTATTGCTACAACGTCCTGTCTTTTCTCATGGTCAGTTATATGTTGCTCTTTCGAGAGTTAAGAGCAAGGGAGGTCTTAAAGTACTTTGTTGTGATAGAGATGACATCTACAAAGAAGTGTTGCATCGTCTTTAAACCATTTAA
Organism: Artemisia annua; assembly: GCA_014162995.1. Classification (NCBI taxonomy): domain Eukaryota; kingdom Viridiplantae; phylum Streptophyta; class Magnoliopsida; order Asterales; family Asteraceae; genus Artemisia; species Artemisia annua. Next base: position 239,819 of record LBNU01013573.1, read on the forward strand.
TTATTTTTATTTTCTATGCATTTTGACGTATTTTTATTTATTATTATTGTATTATAATTATTATTTTCTATCTTATGAATTTTTTTTAATGTATATGTTATTCTTATGGTATATTGATATTTTATTTTAGTATTTAATATGTTAATTGTGAAAATAAACTAATAAAACTAGCCCGCCCATCGGGCGGGTCTTGAAGCTAGTATAACATATATATCATAACCATTAAATATATAAAAACATGTAGCCACATGCAAACTTAATTCGATAATCCTATTAAAAATCAATCTCGGTTTTAACTAACACATAATTGATTACTTAATATTAGAGTCTTCCCCAATTCGACATCTATCAATTAATTTACATGTAAAATCTTAACAATTAAAAATATATATCATTGGATCCATGCTAAACACGCATGTTTTCATGGATTCCACATAACAATTATTGCATATAGTTACACAAGATCGTCTATATAAACACATAAACATGTTTACTTAGGGTTTCTAATCAAATTAAACATCAAAATCCAAAAATCCTAATTTTTTTTTTAAAAAAATTTCGATTTTAATAAAATTAGGTTTTTGATTTTATGAACCCTAAATCTAAAAAACATGTACAAAAACAATCAAAATTCGTTTTTTATGTGTTTTGGTAATTAATGACACATTATAACGGCTCGTGATGCCACTGTTGGAATTATATAACATGACATATCATAAATATAAACAATAAACATCAAGTACACATGCGGAAGCGTTATAACAAGATCATATAATGCATAATTAATTAACCAATAGTAAATAGTAAACGTACCTCTTATTCTTCAATTCAAGATCAAGACCCCTAATTAGGGTTTATGTGGATTACACGAATAACCCCTTACCGTTTTGTTATTCAATCCAAGATATAACCAATAGTGTGGTTATATCACGTTCTTGTACACACGTACTAAATCAAATTAAAGTAATGCTAGTTTTAAATATTACACAAAACCATTTTGTTTTAAAACAAAACTCATTGACTAAAGATAATAAAACACCAAATCCCTTTTGTGTTTATCCTTACTGTTGAATACAGAAACCAAAAGAATGAAAACAATATTTTTTTTCCATGCACATGTAACATGTATGCATATATACATGTTTCTGTGATATCGACCGAACATAAAGAAAAAAAATAAGGTTTAGATTTAATATGTGTACAAGTTGTGTAAAATAATAAATCTTAACCTTGTTTATATAGTATATGTAACTTGGAGCTCAAGTTGGATTTGGGTTGGGTCCGGAAGCTTCTTGACTTACCAATTAGTTACATATAATTCTTTCCTTATATTCGTCTAATAGTCGTTAGTCATTTTGTGAAGTCAAACTTTTTGGAATCATGCATTTGAGGCTTTAAAAGAGCCACCACAGCCCATGGATGAGGCATCTTGGATTCATGCCCCAATTCGTAAAATTGGAGATATCTTTAAAGTTTGATTTATTAAAAGAACTTGGCTTTTTTGTGATGCATACTAGGTACAAATGAAGCTTTATGTGGTTTTCGTCCTGCTTTTAAACCACGTTTGGTTAAGCTTATCTAAACAGCTTATGAGCTTATTGTGTTTTGATATAGTACTAAAACCTTTTGAGTGTTTGGGACTTTGGGTAGAGCCAGTAGTATTAGCTTATTTGTGTCTTGAATTAAGCTAATAAGCATATGTAGCTTATCAGAATAAGGTGGTTTGGAAAGCTTATTTAAACTTTACTATCAAAAAGAAAAAAGATTCCAAGCGGATCGATTATAATCAAACCTAAGGTCTTCCTAGTAGACTCAAAATCTGTAGCTGAGTTTTAGTTACTCTGTTTCATATACGGGTGATATAGCACATATAACTTTAGAAAATGTAGCAGTGACTGGACCCTTTTTAAAGAATTTCTTATGTATGCTTACAACCATGAATTCTGATATATTCAATTGTGCTTAGTCTTTGGTTCAGCATGTAAGCAGATGATGAGCCTGCTTCGTAAGTATGTGTGTTCTTCCATGCTGTTAAATTTTGAGATATAATTTAGATAGAAATTTGTTCGTTTTGTTTTATTAATAGGTAAGTATGTAATGTTTAAGAACCACTAAACATATGTAGTAAGTTTTCAAAGAGTTATCAGTATCACGGTAAAAGAAATAACTCCACGCGGTAACGTGTTGGTAAAATCTTTCGGAACCTTGATATTTATTCATGTGAAAGGAAATTACTCTAGTCCCCAACAAATATCATTAAAAGAAATATCTCAATCCAACACACACATACACATTTCCCCCTTTTAACACAAAATTCACCGTCGTAGGGTTCAATGCCATATCTTTTGCCTGAAATACAGGAGGAGATACTTATAAGGTTGAATGTTCGTGATCTGATCCGATGCAAGAGCGTGTGCAAGTATAGGAAGTATTTGATCTCTCACCCTCGTTTCATCAAATCCCATATTGACCAAAGTCATCTCAGTGATCAAGAGAATGATAAGATTAGACACAGAAGAATTGTTATGTGTGAGGAATTTGAAGAACTTACTTTGGTCAGGGAGGTCCGATACCCCAATTACACCGATCTATGTAGTTCTAGCAATGGTCTAGTATGTGTCCTCTCACAATCATCCTGTAATGAACCTCTAATAATCAATCCTTCAACAAGAGAGGTAAGGAAATTAAAGAGCCCCCAAATTCCTGAAAGTGGGCCTTGGTGCTCGGGTTTTGGTTATGACTCTTCTACAGATGATTATAAGGTTGTTTTGGGATTTCAGGACGGTTTTAATAGTACTTGTTTTAAAGTGTTCAGTTTTAGATCGAATATTTGGAAGGTTGTAGGAGAGGTAAATTATCTTTTTGGAGGATGTATGGGTGTTTTCTGTGAAGGGGCGCTTCATTGGGTTGCAAGTGATAAGGCTTTGAACAAGAACATTATTCTTTCTTTTCATTTATCAGAGGAGAAATTTAGGGAAGTCACTGAACTTAAGGGTCTGAGCTACCCATGGAAATGTCCATACCTGAGAATTTTATTGGGGATTTTGGAAGGTTGTTTGTGCGCATACAAATATGATTCACTTTCCTGTGGTTAGGTAATGAAGGACTATGGTAAGAATGAGTCTTGGGAAAGGTTTAAGTGTGAAGATGAGATTAAGTATGACGTTGTTCACTACGTAAAGCAATCACAGAATTACGTTCCAGATAGTCCCTTGTGGAATGAAACAATGGTGCACAATGTTAAACATTTACTGGGGGCACCTTTATATGTGGAAACTCTCGTATCTCCGTATTTTCCCAAGACACTAAATAGAAAGAGGCGGGCAACGAGTACCATCAAGAATCCTAAGGTCAGTTCAAATTGTGGCATTCCAATTTTATTTTTTTCACATAGCTTGTAGTATAGCAATATAGCATTATTTCTGCCTTATATAATGATTCTTATTGTTATGGTGTGATTTGGTGTCTGCTAAACATATCATGTCTTTAATTTGTTGGTAATTGGTACTTCGAAGTTAGTAATCATCTACTTATTATACTTATCACGGGCTTTGGTCCAATGGTATATATAACTATATAAGTGGATATTTACAACCCTTAAGCTACGAGTTTGGTTCAGAATTTCATATGCTATGCACTAATCTTCTGCACTTTACATTTTTTTTTTTTTTTTTTTTTTTGTTGCTTAGTGATGTTTGTCCCAATGATATTAGTTGATTGTGAGTTCAATTCTCTTTAGAGACAAAAATGTATCAGTTGATTGACTATTTCTTGAAAATTGGTAAATCTTTTTTGCTCAAGTGTTTTATTTCTCTGAGCAGACTTATGATTTTCTGACAATCCTCAAAAACTGAATAGGTCACACGAGCTGAATTGTGTATATTATTACTTTGGTTTTTGTATGAGAAGCCTTGTCTGAGTATATAGTAGTCGTTGGCGTTTAGTTGAGCCATGCTAGATGCTACTAGGAATCTTCTAAAACTTATTTGGCCTTCATTCATCTGTCTTCTTGTTTTGATATCAGTTAATTAAGGGAGATCCATCCATTCCTGAACCGAGTGCCAGAGTTTGATGCTGTTGAAGAAGTCAAGATGGCAGACATTGCTAAGAAGTTTGCTTATTCTGTAGGACCATGCTCCTATCGTTTTTAATATATTGTGTTTGATGTTTTAATGACTTTTTATTCTTCTGGATTTCAGTACTTTTGGATGATTCTTAGTTATAACTTATGCTTATCTAATGTTCTAAAACTGTTATAATGTATTGTCTTCTTGTGGCATAAAGAGTGCTTTAAATATGATCACTTTCGCAAATCTTTCGTCTGAAGTATCTCAAGAGAGATCCTTCGAGTAAGTCAAGAAGACATGACGTTGCTTTATAATCTTTACTTGGTTAATCGTTAGGACCTTTCTTTGAAGATCTAGTTTCCTACCGTTTTTAGTATTTTGTCTTTGATGGTTTTTCATATATTTTGTGTTTTTGAACGTGTGCTACACTGTTTTAGGATGTTAACAATGCTCTAAATATTGTCACCTTCATTTTCACCATCTTGTGTTCAATTTTACCAACAACTGAATTCTTGGTGATCAGAGTAATTTATACATGTTAGGTGATCACAACAGCAAAAAAATCTGACTAAAAGGCTTGTGACTATCATCACTAAAAATGTGAGAGATCGAGTTCAATTCCTATTAGGTGTAAACAACTCTAAAGTGACCACGCCAACCTTCAAAAAAAAGGAGAGAGCTTTGCCTGGTTTGAGTGTGTGTGGCAGTGGGCTTAAAACTGTGTGGATTAGCCGGCTAAAAAGTCAGAAACCCATGTTACTTATGTTGTTATCACTAGTAGTTTATGCTAAGTTGTGTAACAGTGAACCGTTGCTCGTCTCTTTTTGGTTGATTTGAACTTGAATATCATCTTTTTTTGAACATGTGATAATGAAGGTTGATTAAACATTATATATTGATAGTCGGCATTCTATTTTGATCTTCTGCAGAGTATAATGTTTTTAGTTATTCAACCAGACATCGATCGTTGTGCTATTGTGATTGTGCATTCTATATTGATATTCTGCAGAGTTGTTTTTTTTTTCTACCTAGACTGATTTTTTTAGTTTTGTGCCTATCTATCTGTCAACCACGTGAGATATAAATTATGGGGTGTTAGAGAGCTTAATTCTAATGATTGTAATACCCGTAGTTAGCAAAGATATTAGTGTCATACCTTTGATTTCTCGTGTTCTGTTTCTATGAAAACTTATGGTCTCAAAACATGTTCTAAACAGTTGATTGGTCTTGAACATGTTTGATTCACTTTTAGAACATGTCGAATTCTTTTATGACATTAGTATCTCTGGTGCCTCAGAAGATGGACTTGAATATAAGAAAGCAAAAAAAAAAAATAATAATAAATAAATAAATAAATAAAAATAGAAACTGGCATATATATTTGTTCGACTTGAAAAATATTGTACGTGTATGGCAGTATGCCTTTACATATCTCGCTCAACGAAATGATGATATGGCTGGTATTGTTCGAACACGGAACACACCATTGACATTCTCTTCAAAAACTAAACAAACTCATTTAATTTACTGGCAACTGTATATGTTTTTGTCAGACCAAGACTTGCATATAGAATATTTTATGCAATATCAATAATGATTGTCAAACGGTATATACAGAAGCGTTTGTAGTCCAACGGTTAGGATAATTGCCTTCCAAGCAATAGACCCGGGTTCGACTCCCGGCAAACGCAACTTTTTTTTTTTTTTTTTTTTTTTTTATATATTTATTTATTTATTTATTTATTTACTTACAGTAATTAATGTTGCAGTTGACTACTGTCAACTTTAATTATTCTAGCTTCATGTTTTCTTCATCCGCTATTCAATGGATTGCACATGAGACATTCATTTGGGCGTCCTCAAACCTTACTATCAAAGTACCACTTCATAGGAGTTAACATAAGTGGGGAAAAATGCAATTTAGAAACAATCAAAATCTTAAACTAGCAATTGATGGCGTATGTCAAAATTATGCAATGAGCAAATGTACAATGGGACAACAAATTTTCCTAATGCAACTTGGTGTTTATATACAAACTTCCTCGCTCTTAACTTACACTGTTCGAGCGATGTGGGATTAACCCAACACCCCCTAGGCATCATATCTTGCGTATGTAAAAGCACGAGAAAGCTTGCATATTGTCTACTTGCCGGGATTTCGAGGTAAATATCCTCCCCAACTCCCATGTTAGATCCACTCCTAAGCCATAAAAACAACTAAGGTTGAGCGGCTTGAAATGTTTTTAAGCTAAGAAGATGCTTTCATAGTCTCATGTTGTTATAAATTGCATCATTCCAAGCTTTCAAAATGGCTCAACCAACTTGGAATGGAATGAGATTCTTAAAGAAGAAGCTGTTGATACAAAGAATAATGATCTTGAGAATGTATCAACAATTTATCATCTAAAATAACGATCGAGTTATGTCAATGTTAAACATCCATTACCTTTATATTGCTATGTTTAATCACGAGTCTAGTGGTTATTACGTGCAATATGAGCCAATTAGTCTTGAACTGAGTTAATTCCATCATGATAATAACTAGTAATGCTTGTGCTATACGTTCAGTAGTCATATATTATACTATTCTTATATGTTCAGTAGTCAAAAGGTCAAGCTATATTAGCCGGTCATCAAGTTCTTGGACAGAGGTCTAAAAGTTTTTAAATCACAGGAATAAAATGAACTTGGAAAATGAGTGGTATATGGAAACAGTTTCGCTAAGAGCATTGGGTGTGGATGAGTAGATTTCCCTCTTCATTCGCTAAGAGCATTGAGTGGTATATGGAAACAGTTGCGACAAGGGACTAGAAGAGTTTGATGCTCCCCCGTATGGATGTTGGTTAGACGTTAAGAGATTCGTGAAATAGCCTCCGTCGTTTGGGTGTTGAGACATTTTTGTGTTTATTTGGAGAAGAGATGTAGAAGGTTTTATTTTAGGTTGAGATGTAGTGAGTAGAAGTAAAATTATGTTTGGTATTTATAGAGTTTTAGTATGTAGAAAAAGAGAAAGAAGAAGGAAAAAAAAAAAGGTTAACGTTAAAAAAAAAAAACGGGTAGAAATATAGCCGTTGCTCTTTTTTTGCGTCCAACGTCCACTTTTTGTTGCTTTTGTCAGATTATTTACTTGTCGTGGCCACGAGTAGAAATTGCACGGCGAGCAACGGCGAGTTTACTCGGTGTGGCGGCGAGCAACGGCGAGCTTGCCACATCGGACGGCGACGGCGAACATCCTTCCACACCCAATGCTCTAATATCATAAGTTTGAAAGGAAAATGAACTTGGATGTTCTTCACATAAACGACAAAGACACATCTGAAGACTAGGCATGCAACCTCACCAAAACTACATAGACATTTTTGTAACTTGTTTTATATAAACTTTTCAGATAAAGTTTAGGAAAATTTAAAAGAAAATAGTTATTTCTGTTGGATTTTGATGAGAAAAACAGGTTACTTACTTCTTATGTAAAAGTCTTCTAACTCGCATCCAACATAAGTAAATGAAACTGAATTGAAACTCACGTAGTGGAAAAGAAAATGTAAAAATTTCGCAACTCGTATCCCATAAAAAGAAAAGGCAAAAATCTCCTAACTCGCATCCTACAAACGTAAAAACTCGTTTTTGTTTTTTTCGAAAAGCGGAATGGTAAAAACTTGTATTACAAAAACGTGAAGAGCAGAAAGGTAAAAACTTGTATTCCAAAAACGTAAAAAGCCAAATTGAAACTACCGTATTTATGATATAAGTAAACGTAAACAATACAAGTAGTTTTCAACTGGTTTCTTGTGTGTAAACCTATCCTCTTACTTATATATTGTTGTAGAATTTGTTTATCCATTTATGTGGGACAAAGTCACAATAAGCAAAACTATTATCCACCGTTCAAAAAAAAAAAAAAAAAAAAAAAAAAAGCAAAACTATTATCCTTCTTCAATTAAGCTTTTGTTTACTACAATATCTCCATCCTCTCACCCTCGCCTACACACACTCAAACACCTCATTTGTTGCTTACTGGTTATGGTTTGATTAAAGAATGTTGTTGGTTAGATAACTTCTATTTGGTAACTCATTGTTTTAAAATTTCGTCAAGATCTTGATGTTCTGATGTTGGAGTTTTGGGATTCTTGGCCTAATGCAGCTAGCTCTGTTGCTCCAGTTTTATAAGTCTGGCTATTTAGTGAGTGCTTGGAGTTTCTTCGTTATTATGAAGAGTTATGTTGAGAGGATTTTTTTTTTAACGGCGGGTTAGTTGTTAGATGTTAGTTGTTAGTTGTTGGCTCGAGTTAGTGTCGCATCCTCGGGCAGAGATACCAACCGCGAGCCTCTCCTTAGGGGATAACCCCACTCCTATTCCCGATTCGCCTGATATCATTAGAGCTTGTGGTTCCCAAGTGAGGACTTCCCGGTCGGTCACCCAAACCGGTACTACTCTCACTTGGGCTCGCTTAACTACTTAAGCCTTTACCACTAGACCACAAGCCCCGTGATAGTTATGTTGAGAGGATTATGGGGTGCAATTGTCGTTTGAAGCTTCTGGTTGTGATATAGCTAGATGGATGAATTGAAGTTATATGGATTGATGTTGTTTCTTTATACTACTGTGATATGTAATGTGCCACTCATTTTAACTAGTAACATCAAACTTTGTGTTATTAAGTGTCATGTTTATGAAAAACTATGTTAATAGAATAAAATCATATAATCCTGTGAAGTGTGATGAACAACACATTACCGCTAAAACACCATTGCCTAGATGACTATATAATATATTGTGTTGAAAACAAGTTTCTTTTTCTTCCAAGTTCTTTACGGTTCCTTAATGGATAGTCACTAGCTAGCTAGAAACACTATTATGTCACATATATAACACATAGTAACGGGTAAACGGATCTTGTTCAAGTTACTTGGGAGGTCGAGTAAAAAAGACTCAAATGTACGCCGGTAACCGATGCATTCTCGTGATCGTTTCTGACCCTTTCACTCACTACCCCCAAATGTCCATCTATTGAGGTTTGACCTAGATTTCATCAGATGTTTTACCATACGTCAATTAGTGTTGGTTGTTTATAACACAATGAGAAAAAAAAATTCTAATCCTATGTGTTAGCATTCTCATTGGTGATAGCAAAGGGACCCATTTTTTCACAAAACAATAAACAACTTCCACATCCATTTAGTCATAAATTAAATTAAGCACACATTTAATTCTCTTAGTAATTTCTATTTTAGCTAAATACCTAAAGAGAAAAATGTTAAACAAGACAAGAACTAGTTGCATAAAATACGGCCTTGCAAACATGAAATACCAACTACATTATATTAATCTAAATGATAAAAGATAGACGTAGACGCGTTTGTAGTCCAACGGTTAGGATAATTGCCTTCCAAGCAATAGACCCGGGTTCGACTCCCGGCAAACGCATTTTTAATTGTCGAACCTAAAAATCAACTTTTTGCTAAAATTTTAACCTATTTTGGGAGGAGTATTATTTATGATCCAACTTTAAACTTGGATTATTAATAAAGACTACTTACAAAGTTATGGCTTGATGTTTTATTTAACCATATGCTATATCTTTTGGGCCCATATGGATTGCACATTAACACCTTCCATAATAACAATTGAGATTTGGGTATGGTATTATTTGTTCTTTTCAATGATTGGACCAATCTTATATTGTGATCTTTTTATATCATGAAAAGGGAAACCCACAATGGGAAAGGATGACACCAATGTTGATGATTGTTGGCTAAAGCAGATAGAATATTTGAAGTCAAAGTTACATAAAGCAATGGCTTATTATGATGAGATAGGGACAATGTCAATTGGGAAATCCGAAATCAACATTTGCTACCCTACATACGAAAGGCGTACATTTAAGAGTTTCTTTCCAAACAAAGCATTTTTGTGATAATTCCTTATAAGTGATAGATTAATACAAGGTTTTAGAGCATCTAGTTAGTTACGTATTTCATTTATATCTATGAGTTATTTTCACTCATGTGTCAAGATTGTACGAGACTAGTATATTCTCTATCACTCTCGATTAATCTACGTTCATGTGGTATCGCTACCTGATCAAATCATTGCACGTTAATTTTTAGTAAAATATAAAAGAACCGTTTTTAACCCATAACGCTTGCATCAGGAAGGGCTCCCTGGAAATTTTCTCAAAAGTGATTCGCCAAAGGGAGGGGAGGGGTTCCTGATTCACTGCCGTTTCAACTAAGGCACGCAGCACGTGTATCCTGTCCGGGATATGAAACTGCTCCGATTTGTCTATAATTATTAACAACACATATACAGCTAATTTCAAATGTTCTATATAACGTGATATGATGATTGAATAATTATGAATAATTGTGATTGATCCCGACGTTGGAATTAAAGCATCATAGAGAATAAAGTCGCAAAAAGACGTATTGGGTTTGTCATCTCTACAAACAAGTCAAATAAGCATATCACTACTAGTCAAATACGTACCTAACAAATGCAGTTGCCAATATTCTAAAAAGAAAAGCAATTGGGCCACTTTGTAGTAACACATGTAGTTGTCAAATGTTTAATCGAAAATCAATAAAACCTAACTTGTTATTTACACAATTCAAGCGACTATCAATGTAGTACGAATGTGAAAAAATGAGAAAAATGGAGGGATCATCACACACACTGCCAAGTGAACAAAGTTCTCTATATAGCCGGCGCGGCGGCGCCCAGCGGTACACAGGGGCGGACCCAAAGGAGTCCTCGAGGGTTTACGAGAACTTTATGGATATTTCTGAAGTGTAATTTTTTGTCCAAAAACTCGAATTTTTATAATCAATCTGGTCCTCAAACTTTGTGTCATATGTTTCGTTTAGTTAGTCTATTCTATTATCGTAAAAAAATTGTGAACCTGGTCACTTATAAACCTTGATTCGCCCTTGACGGTACATAATCTTGTTATAGATACCGTTGTTGATTGAGAGACATGCTCCGTGGGTACAAGATCGAAAAGAATGCATTGGATGGATGCCCGGGCATTGAGATATAGGTCTCCGGAGATCTCTAGAAAGGTTATTTACAATTTTCTTTACTTGCTAGAGTTGGGTGTTTTTTTCTTTTTGTCTAGAAAGCTAAAAAATCTCAAATAAAGTTGGTTTGGTTTGAGACTAAAAGAGGTTGGTTTAGTGCTAGCTAGGTTTTGACTTCAAATATTTAACAGAATCAAAGCTTTGCATACTTTTAACACTCACAAAGCCACTAGTATAACAAAATCAAGTCTATATAACAGAATTATTTAAGCTTTGCATAAAATCAAGTCTATATAACAGAATTATTTTAGCTTTGCATAATTGCATACTTTTTAGCTATAGAGGGTCGTGGGCAAAAGGTGACGGTTGCTTTATTGGGAAAGAAGTGAAAGGGTTCACCCATGGTGGACCAGAATCGTGTGCGCTTTTGTGGCCTGGTCCACAAGCCCGAGCCTGTCTCAACCTCTAGTGGTGTAACTTTATCACATTCTATCAATTATTCACATCTTTGGGCCTTTTCCACATCCATTCTAAGTTTCTAACTTTTATATTTATCCTTCAAATCATTTCTAGTCTTTTTTTTTTTTTTTTTTTTTTTTTTTTGAGCAATAGTCTTTAATATTCTAAAACCTACAATTTTTGATTTTTTTTAAATGTTGATAACCGGCAACAATGACGGGCTTATGACGGACTCACAAGCCACACCCTAAAAACAATATGTGAAAAGGGATGTTCACCCAACATCCGCTCAGAAGACTGTCAACCGGCTTTAAAGGACTTTAGGGCCCGTTTGGTTTGTAGATGGGTTTATGATTAGGATTAGGATATAAAGTTAAAGATTAGGATTTAGATTTGGTGAGAGAAAATATTATATTTAATGTAAAATGATTATTTAAATAGTTAGTGGAGGAATTAAAAATAATATATGATTTAAACTTTTTTTTGTTTTTGTTGTTATAAAAAAGAATTAAAAATGAAGTAAGTGGGTAATAAATGGTTGAGATTTAAAAAGGCCCCACAAAAAGTACAAAAAGTATGGATTTGACAATTTTTTTTTTTTTTTTTTTTTTTTTTTTTTAGAAACCGGATAGCATGGCCTACTTTTGAAGGTGGTCGATTATTTTCTTTGAGTCCCATATTTGGGTCCCACTCAGTTCAACCAAACACATATTATTTACCATCAATCCAAAATTCTTTCTTTAGCCCCCCAACCAAACGGGCCGTTAAACTTCGTGACCATTTTCTCTTCTCAAAAACGATGAAGTATTCCCGTCTGTAGGCTTTTTCCCCATTCACTTTTAACTTTTAAATTTCTTTAAAGTTATTTCCATAAAAGTATAAATAGGCGGAGAAATTTTGATTTCGTGCATTCACAGATGTTGATCGACCATTTTTCTGATAAGACATCATTTACTGGAGCAACTATGCGTTTGCGGAAAAATGATACTGGCAATGCCCGTTTAGTTCTTTCAAATCATATCTAGTCAAACTTGTATAAATAATTGAGACCTTTTGCCCTTTTGATTCAAGAAAAGATACAATGAAGAGAAAACAAAAACAATGAAGCTTAATTATGCAGTCTATAGAAAATAGCACTGCAAAGATACATTAAAATGACTCATAATCTACATTTCGTAGATTCCCGTTCTAATTGTTGGCTCTAATATCTTTTTTGATCTTGTTCATTCTGTTTTTGATGTAGAATCATCCATAGGATGCCAATGTCGATTGGTAAACATCACAGAATCGGCTCTAACTGCATATCCATCTGAATTGCGGTGCCAACTATAGTAAGCGTGTGTTCTGTTCTTGATCTCTAGTGTCGCGTGACCAAAGCTTGCTTCTCTATATGCTGAATATTTTGGTTGTGGCTCCGTCATACTGCATAAAATTAAAACAGTCATTTAAGTTATGATTTCAAGCGTGCACTTTTAGTATAAAAATTTAAAACTATTAAAATTGTAGCTTGTTCTCACATGCTTGCTAAGCCTTCAATGTTACCCCCATCGCCAATGGTTATATACACTGGGGCAGATAGGTTCTTCACAGGAGAGCATTCCCCATTCACAATGTTATAAGCAATATTCGATACACGTTCCTGCATAATAATTTACAAAGCATTATATACACTTATACTCACATCCATGTAATAAGTAAACGTATCATTAAGTTACAGCTTACCGAGCGTTCATAAGAATGGACATGACCGGCAAACACAAGATCAACTTTGTGTTCCACAAACCATGGCTCAAACATGACTCTCATGGTCTCGCCTTCCATATAATGGTAACTATTACTATTGTACCATGGTGAATGCATTAGAACAATCAACCATGGTGTTTCGCTTCTGTTCACCTTTGGTAGTTCCTCGAGTAGCCATTGGTATTGTGGTGTGTACATACCTACATAAGTCACATTATATCATTCTTCTGTAATCATTTGTTAATATTAACTTTTAATTGTAAAAAACACACGAGAATCAAGTACTTACCAAAAGCCGAGTACGAAGACAATACAATAATGTATGCTGAAGCTCGCTTGATTGAATACCAAAGTGGTTCTGTACTTCCTGATGCTTTATAGGGGACACGGTATCGATGAAGAAACGGCTTAAATGGCTTGGTTTCCCCCTGCATCAAATTTTTTACAATTATATCGGTTGATGAACAAAAAGACAAACATACTCTTATCTACCAAAACCAACCTAAAAAATCTACTTTAGTGTTTAATTGTTCACCAACTGTGTTACATGCTCATATGCACTCTTAAACATCTCAAATTTCCAGGTAGAAGTGTAGAATTGACATTCTGGTCACTAAAAAGAAGTAAAGTATATATTAAAACAAATGCATGTTTTTTTTTTGGACAATTATTTTGAAAGGGACGTGTTTCCGGTAATTGACAACTTGTTTACGACATTGAACGTGCTGAGGTACTTACAATACTTGGCTCAAAATCAAGCTCATGATTTCCAGCAGTCCAAATCCATGGTTGATAAGCAGTGCTACGTTCAGCGAACCTACCCCAACTATCCCATCTTGAATTGTCATGAAACTTATAGTAATCTGCATATGACAAATCACCAACAAACAACACGGCTTGCCCTTTCACAGGGTTCATTTCGTAATGCGTAAGTGTAACATTAGAATCATATGTTTGACCAAGATCCCCTGCAAAAATATATGATCACTTCAGTCAAACCTAGCCTCGAACACGGATTAAGATTCTTTCATTTTCAATTTCATCGTATTAAGTCACATTAAGAGGTCCACTGTCCACAATCCCACATTGTAGGCCTTATACATGGATTAAGATTCTCTCATTTTCATTTTGAAATATAAAACGTACCCATGAGCCCAAAAGTATACGGGACATCGGGCCCCACCGGTGGTGGAGTCATGAACCAAAACCTCCTTGTGGTTTGACCCGTACCGAGCTGATAATGGTACTTGGTGTCAAACTGCATCAACCATCATCAAATTACATTATATCTTTCAGAATTTTCGTAACTTATTAACTGTATCTAAAATCTTACCTCTAAGTTCATGATATTGCAATGATGAATGAATCCAGAAGTGTAGTTATAGTATTTGTAAGTAGTCGTTCTCCCAGTGGCTTTGAATTTTTGGTTGTTTTTTTCGGCCCAATAAACCACTGTGCTTGAACCAGGCTCATCTTGAGTCACCCAAGACACAATTACTGCTCTGCCCACATGGTCTCCTTGTGTTATATGCACCTAACACATGACACAAGTCAATAAACACATCTATTTTCACACTCCTACATAATTCATCTAAATATTTACTACTATTAAACAGTAAATTGCAATGATAAACTTTTGTGCTATTGCTTTGTACATTTTGACACAAATAATGCACAAATAATTTTGATGGACCAAAGGTAAAAATCATCCTTCATCCATGAGAAAGTTGGTTTCGTCAAACTTTTTGCATGAATCATCTCTGAAACTTTAAGATAGATGGTTTTTGGTATAATTTCAAGAAACTTCATGTCAGTAGTACCTCTTAAATTAATATAGCCTAATAAATTAATATAGCCTAAGTAGTGCTATGTTTAGCAAAACCCTTTTAGAAACGAAGCTGTTTTGAATAAATAGTGCTCGATGGTTATTCAAAACAGCTTATCTCATTACAAATAATAAGATAAAACAGTTTAGATAAACAATCTCGAACACCAGGCCGTCCTATTGATTTGGGTGGTCCGGTGCGAAACTATGAATAAGGCCTCGTAAATCACGAAAAGCTTAACTATTATGAAAAAGTCAAAACATAATATCCTTAGATATGTATAAATACTAATGGACATATATTAAATAGGATGACCCTTCACATAGTATTTTAAAAAGGCTATAAAAATTCAAGTTAAACATGTATAAATATACTTACACATGTATAAATAACAATGGATATATATTAAATCGGAAATGGTGTCACTGTGCCACACTTGCACATGTTAATCACCACCACTGTCGAACACTATGAAAATATGCTAAAAAGAATACCTGTTGAGGGGCATTGTAGCCAGGAGGATGCGAAAACACATCACTATGAAATGGCATATCTATAGATTTCTCCTCTTTTCTAACAAAAGAACTCGTAATTCCACCATTAATGCATGGTCCATGGTACAACATTAAAAACACAACAAAGAAACACACGTACAACCCCATCTATGTAGTAAAAAAAACACACGCACAGTGGAAAGTCCTAGTGTTGGTTTTGAGACAAAGTATAAATGCAAGGCTGAGAGGCACTAATTTATAAAGGAAGAGTCAACACTTTTGGTATTATATTTAAGAGGTTGATATTTAATCGAATAAAGTTAAGGATATTAAATAATTGTATGCTTGGTTTGGTAGAAAGAGTTTTGTCTTTACATGTCATCCATTGATCATTTAATTAATATAATGGTTACAAATTTGGTCAGTTTAACAAATTGATTTATGATTTAATTACTTTCTTAATGTGACAAATAATGTCCCATGACTTTTTGGCATGACTGATAAGTAAACAGGCATCTTGGTCAAATTATACGGTAGTTTGGTTGTCAATTGATTATTAGTCTTAATGATAATTATTGCATTTGGTTTTAAAGTTTGTGAAATCTTAGGCTCCGTTTGTTCGCGGAATATTTTTTGATAAAATTGTAATCTGTCTATTAAATATTAAATTGTAATGTGAAGGAGTGAAATGTTAAGAATTTAAGATTTAAAGGAATTGGAAATTGCAAAACCTAACGCGTATTTGGTTAAAAGAAAATTAAATAAAAGAAAACAAATTATATTAAAATACTTGGAATTTTATTTTAATACTAAAGTTGGGTTTAGACTCTCAAGATATTAGGCTGCGTGATGCTACTATATATTTAGTAAAATAAACTTTGTTATAGCTAAAGGAGTGAGGGCTCAAATCTCTCTACTCCCACTAATTTCTTGTTGATCTTATAAATTTCTAATAAAGTGATAATAATAATAATAATAATAATAATAATAATAATAATAATAATAATAATTAATTGATTTTTGATTGAAAAACATAATGAATTCTATAGAATTGTAAACATTCTTCGCATTTTGCTATGCAATGTTGAATTTCGCATAAATGAGATTATAAAGAATTTCATTTCATTCCATTTGCAAACCAAGCACTTTACGATATGAAATTCAAATTCTTAATTCCTTAAATCTGTCAACTAAACATGTTATGGAATGGAATCAGATTCTAATTCTATCCAACCTTGAGATTCGATCTAAACAAGGCCTTTGTAAATCTTAGTGTTGATTTGAGGATCTAATAGATTTATGGGTGCGGACTTAGAGCACACAGTATGGTGCCATTGCACTTGAGTTATACCTTAACTCTGGCCACGTTAAGGGCAAGTTACCACACCGCCGATGTGAGTTAAGGGCATGCGTTAAGGGGCGAGTTACCATCATAACGTGGTGTTAAGTTATAACTTAGTTGAGTTATAGATTGAGTTACCACAACGTGACCTGTGTTAAGTTATAACTTGGTTGAGTTATGAAAAGTGAGACCCAAAATGTGGTGTTATAGTTAAATTATGATAAGTGGTGTTTTTTTAGAGTTAAGATTGAAATGTTAAAGCTCATGTATCGCCTTACGTGGCACTGAGTTAAGGTATGACTCTGGGTCATTGTACCCAATGCTCTTAGGGATAACACACTTGATGCGGGTGAATTATGTACGTCCATGTTATGTAATTTTTTTTTTTTTTTTTTCGTCATGCCTTAACTTGGGTTTTAAAGGCCACTGATTTATACAATAAACTTTTGGTCAAAGTAATTAACCCAATGGAAAACTTAATACCCGTAATAAACTAACATTTAATGATACTTTAATAATCTTCTATATTTTGTGAGCATCCACTATGGTGGTTTATAAATAGGTTTATAAAAAGATGAAGAGGTTTATAATTTTTTAACCATAGTGGAAACCTATTTCATGCTTACTTGGCATGAAAAGGTCTAATATCTTGAACCTCTTCACAATTTAATGCATTTGAAGTATGTATGATGTTTTTAAAGCTTTAAGAAGTTTATGTATAGTGGAAATAGGTTTATACAACCAAAATGTTTAAGAATTAATGACATTAATCAATTATAAACCTTTGTAAAGGTCTATCATAGTGGATGCCCTTATATTAAATTTGTACTGTAACTGTTTCTATACGATCAACTTTGATTTGTACACAAATAACAAACTGACTAAGCAGCATATAGTACACATTACAACTATTTATACGTGCAAATAAAAATTAAATGTGTGCAAATCATTCATAAATGAAATAGCCCAATATTTGTAGTTCGATGAAAATGAGGCAACCAGGGCACAAGCCATATAGACATCTGTTTGATAAAACGGTATAATTAAGTGCTGAGTGAATCAAAATTGCTGAATGATTTAAAGATGCTGAATAAACTTGGTTCTGAATGATAATGAATATTTGAGAATTGATCTGAATGAAGGCACTGAATGATTTAAATTACCATTTTATCCTTTGTACGCACTTTTATTAAAATAAATTTGAACACATTCATAATTGTCCCACATTAATACAATCAACTTATTATGTGAAATAAAATGTGTTTCATGAAATAATAAAAACGGACCTACCATTAATTTCAAAATAATAAAATGTGTTTCATGAAAAGAATTGAAATGAGTACAAGTTTTCTTTTTTGACTTTTAATACTGACATGCAAAGTACACGTTTTCTATTTTTGAGTAAGAGCGGGAGGTGTGGTCTCCTCATCCTTCGTCATGCCAGCATGGCATGCTCCTCATGGCTAGCTAGCCACCACACCAGCCCAACTCCTCACATTTCCTCATTTGAGTGATGCTCGTCTGCACGATGAAGCAATCTTGTCTGACATTTCTATTTTTTTCTTTTTCTTTTTTTTTTTTTTTTTTTGAGAGTGAAAAATAAAATAAAGTTTTAAATGATGGGCCCCAAATGAGTAAGTTGATGTTAGTTGTAAGTGAGGGGGGTTGTAAGGGGAGGTTTGTTAAGGTGATGTGGCACCCCGTGAGGCCCAAATGAGGAGGCAAACCTCCTCACCACACCTAGTCCTCTAAAGCTAAAGTGAAAAAAAGGTGTCAGTGATTAGATCCTTAGGTGTGGTGAGCAACTCAAACTCCTTATTTGGGGCCCAGGGGTTGCCACATCACGTTAACAAACCTCCCCTTACAACCCCCTCAATCACAACTAACTTCAACTTACTCATTTGGGGCCCACCACTTACAACTTTATTTTTTTTCAAATTATCAAATAAACTAAATTCATTTCATTAAAAATAAAAATACAATACATCACAATAAAAAAAAATACGAAATGTAAAATAACGATACGGTAAAAAAACGATACGAAAAAAGTACAAGATACGAAATTTAAAACAAAAATAACAGTACGATACAAAAACACAAATCATCCAACGATTCTTATGAAGCTTTTATATTGATTTGTAATTGTCGATGAGATCTGACTTCTCCTCCCACACTTGCAACACTTGTTCCCTAACCATCTTCAAGGTGACATGAAGTTGCAGATCTGTTTCCTCATTTCTTAATAGAGTTTGTAGACCGACCCTAATAGCTGGATGGTCTTGAGGCAGCTCACGCAACCTTTCGACCTCTGGAGCACGATCATACACCTGTAGCATAATACAAGTTATCTCACCTAGCAAATTGTTAATCGGCTTGAGTTCCTTTTCTTGTTCATTGCTTATTTGGTAATGATAGCCTTTTGCACCTCAGCGGTTCGTTAGCCATAGTGTTTGTGTTAAAATTAGTAATACTTGTGAGAGAGTGTTAAGATCGTTTTAGCTCGAGGTTGTTTAGACCTCATCTAGGAATTACACAATAATAAAGATAAAGAACATGTACGCAACGGAATAAACAAAACATCTTTATTATCGTAACAAGGTTTCTCGTCATCATCTCTACAATATACAAACTAATCAGCCCCAATACTACTTGATCAAGTGTAGTACGGTTACTCAACAATAACAGGGATCAATGATCATTGAGGCTAAAACTACCCTAGGTGTTTTCCCATAAAACACCTGTACACACGCGTTTTCCTGGATGTTTACATTGTGACACACTTATTAAACTAAATACTTGTATTCTCTTTATATAATAGAGAATTAGGGTTACAAAGGATATATTCTAAATAATTAAAAGATCCGTAGTAATCTTTTTCTTTCTTTTGAAGTTTTCTCCTTTGTCACAAATAGTCCCTCATGTTTCACATGTTTTGTCTTATCAACTTAATTGTAATTCCCAACAGAGAGTTTGATAAGAAGTTGTGTGAGAAAACGAAATATTATTAGAGTGATATTTATAGGGGAAAATAACCGTTGAAGGATATTTTAAAATTGAAATTCCAACTAAAAGTAACAATATGAACTAAAATTCAAATTCAAACTTAAAGTAACAGTACAATATATTAAAAACGATACGGAAAAAGATAAACACGATACGGAAAACAAATCGTACAACACCGTTAAGCATTTCATTCATCCCATATGGGTGGTTTCTCAAAACCTCCCACACGTGAACATATTGGAAGCTTCTCCCACCAAAGCGTTGTTCAAAAATGGTTTTTGCGTTCTTGAGACAATCACTTTCATTTTCTCCGCTTGTACACTGCAACTAATTGTAAATAGCGTTGAATTTTTGACATTCGCTGATGAGTCTTATCCATTTACCCGTGACCATATTTTTGTTACAATTGTCACCGGCAGTCTGATTGTTGAACATGTCTACACCCTGATTCCAAAATGAGTATTCATTGTTGTTCTATAAGTCTTGGGAAACTGCAACCCAAACTTCAGGTAGCAAGTTTTTTTCTTCTTTAGACTAACGAGTACTCATTTCAAATGTTTGAACTTTGAAACATTTTGTAAAATGTTTACATATAGAAGTGTGTGAAAAACTGAAAATTAGTGTATTATGGTATGTTATTTATAGCCGTTTGAAACAATAAGAGCAGGATTTATTCAAATTTAAAATCAAAATTTAAATTCAATAAACAAGCGGGATTTTTTTAAATTCAAATTCAAATTTAAACGCGCGGGATTTATTTAAAATTCAAATTCAAACTTAAACGGGCGGGATTTATTCAAAATACAAATTCAAATTTAAACGAGCGTGATTTATTAAAAATTCAAATTCAAATTTAAACGGGCGGGATTTATTCAAAATTCAATTCAAATTTAAACGGGCGGGATTTATTCAAAATTTAAATTAACTTTTCAAAATGTGCCTATAAATACGCATTCACATTTACAGACTTCTCACACACAAACACATTCAAAATCAACATTCAGAAACGAAATTCAACATTCAAAATTCAATGTCTCGCAAAAACTTCTCCCAACAATTCCCTAGTCCACCAGAAGATGACGTTTATCACACTCCACCGGAAGATATCTTTCCGGTTAACCTTCCACCGATTAACACTCCACCGGTTAACACTCCACCGGTTTACACCCCACCGGCTTACACCCCAACGGTTAACACCCCACCGGTTAACACTCCACTGGTGGACCTCCAAAACAATCCGTTTAACTTTTCTGAGGAATATCTCTGAGAACTTGAGCAGGATGAGACAATACTGAGAAAGATACGAGAAAACGAGGCACAAGAGGAAGCTGCTCATTTGGAGCAGGAAGCCAGGGATGCACAACATCTTAACGACAATTGGTTTGACATCATGGAAGGAAAGTATTATGATGGCGAGTTTAGGTCCTCTTCGAGTGAAGAGGGTTGGAACTCAGATGATTCCTATTCGTAGTTTCATTTAATCGTAGTTTCTATTTTCATTCCCGTATCGTAGTTTCTATTAATCGTACTTTGTATTTTCAATTCGATGTTTAATGTATTTTCAATTCCAAGTTTAATGTATTTTCATTTCCTAGTTTAAAAAACGTTACAAGTTTTATAAAATATTACAAGTTAAACATTACAAGTTAAAGTTACAAACTATAAATCATTACAACTTAAACATTCCTAAATATATAACATTTACAAGTTTTAGAGAGGGAGAAAAAAAAAAGAAAAAAAACTGACGAAAAGGACAAGATGCACCCTCGTCGTGCAGACGAGGAGCCTTCTAATGGCGAGCTATGGCGAATGGAGGGGGTATGGTGGCGAGGGACGAGGAGCCTGCCAGCGTGGCACGGCGAGGGATGAGTAACACCACACCGTCCGCTCTTAAAAAAGAGAATGATAAAATAGGAAGAGGTGCGGCCTCTGTATGATTTTGCATTCTTGAGGCTATGTCCGATTCAAAGGCTTTCAAAATCGTACAGCGTTATGTATTATTTTATCAAACAATATTTGCTGTGACCGATTCATGTGATTTCCTCTTAATTGCTTAATTCAAAGGCTATTAAACAGGCCAATCGATCATTTGCCATTGATTTGCCAGCACACCAGATAAGTTTCAAATTTTGTTTGCGCGCGTACACCAAAATTATTAAGGAAATAAAGAAAGATGTGAATAATGATATGTTGTTATCAAATATGTGAATGTGTTGGGGTTTGTCCCTCATAGGGATGAGCATTTCGAACCGAATCCCGGAACCGAACCGGAACCGTACCGGTACCGTACCGAAACGGTACGGATTCCTGATATACGGTACGGTACCGGTACTACGAAATAAGGAGGAAAAAAAATCGGGACCATTAATTCGGTACGGGACCGGTACCAAATAGGGAAATTCCCGAAAAAAAAAGGGGAAAATCCCGATTTCCCGGTACCGGTACCGATACCGGTACCGGTACCTGTATCCGAATCCCGTTCGGTACGGTACCGGTACCACTAATTTATGCTCGGAAAAAAATCGGTACCACTAATTCGATACGGTACCGGTACCGTGCTCATCCCTAGTCCCTCATAATCATTTTCAGTAATCTATTATTAATCAAATAGTTATGTTAAGATCAGGAAATAATGAAACATGTGAATGGGAATAGTTTTCTGCTTAATTATTAAGAGAATATCAAGGAGACATGTTAGATAAAAATATAAATAGTTTAAAACAAATCTCTAATAAAGTACAGATAGATATTATTTGAGTTTCTAATTAATATTTATTTTTAAATATCCAATTAAAAATAAAAAAAATAATAAAATAATAAAATAAAAATGGTTGTAGTCTTTTAGATATGTGAGAAAGGTGTGAATGGTCCACACTCCACACACTCTTGAGTCTTGCCTTGTCACAAGGCTGCCCACACCTGTTTTGAAATTTTAGCTTCGACCCTTTCTTTAGTGAGGGGTGATAGAACCACACGAAATGGTCCACATAGCAAATCCACCAAATGATGTGGCAGTGTTTGATTGGGTGAGAAATAGCCAATCAAATACTGCCACATCATTTGGTGGATTTGTTATGTGGATCATTTTGTGTGATTCTATCACTCCTCTTCTTTAGTTTTTATGCAGTAGTGTTTAAGGGGATGTTTGGTACAACGGAATCGTGAAGAATGAGAATGGAGGAAAGAATGGAATAGCATAGAAAGAGAATAGGCTAAGAAAAGATGTATAGATTCTATTGTTTGGTACTAATAAGGAATCTAGCATAGAAATATTTTACATGCTAGATTCTCCTGTTTGTTACAACCTCGTAGAATCACAAAGTAATACTTAGTACGTGCTTAATCCTATTTAATTGAGCAACACCAAAAATCCTTAACATTACTTTTATATACGGAGTAACATATTTGATATTAATATCACATCCAAACAAAAATTATTCATCTGCATTGTCTTGACTTGGGCCACAACAAACACGAAAAATGAACTCTAACTGTAGGTAACTAATTCTTTGACGACAACAATTAGAAATGAAAACTACAAGAAATTGTCACCGGAACACAGCAACAACTTGACACTTGATAAAACAGCAAAAGACAATAGAACATTCACAATTTGATAGCTGAAACAACATTATACGAAACTCCATACGACAGCAAAATAACACCCGAACAGCAGCAATCGACGAACAAAAGAAACCTGTAACAACAATGAAAGAACATGAGCATTCTTAAGATAAATAAGCTTCAACAATAGCAAAAGAACATGAACATATGTAACGGAAAACGACATTCATGTTATGAACAAAACAACTAGAGCACGTAGCAGCAACACCAGATGACATTCATGTAACCCTTCAAAGTGGATCAAAGTATTATAAAGCTTTATCCTAAGATAATATGATAGTAAAAAAAAAACAGGTATTCATGTTTCAAGGCTTTTAATTGCAGATGACCCATCCCAATTTACTTACAAAGCTTGTCCATTGTATTCATCTAAGATTCACATATTTCCCATAAATTAAATTTGGGACTGGTATTTCATCAAACATATAGCACGCAAAGTCGCAAACCAAGACATCAGTGTACACCATTCTACGAAACTAAATCCTACTTTTGATATCCAACAATGAGATTGCGAAAATGTATATATAATGAATCCTTTAATTCTGTTGATTGTAAACAAAAATCAAGCGACCTAATTTGTGATATTAATAACCAACAAGATGGAATAAAAAATCTATGTGATTTAAAGCCTTGGAAATAGCAATGATGAGCATTGGAAATGACGATAAACAACACCGAAGAACAACAATATATTGATTTGGTTACGAAAGTAGTCGATTTCGTGAAGAAGATTTGCAGTCACCACAAAAAAAGGGTATAGGCTTTTAGACGAATTTATTTTTTATGGTTAAAATGTGCTTTGCACGTGGTTACATGTATATATATCTTATATTCGTATGTAGACATGTGCATTCCCAAAGAATTAACGGGGGAATGAATACAACGAGGGAGAGGAACCCGCCGCGTTGCGGCGGGGGTGTCTGCTGTTTTTTGGGACTAACATTATGGCTGTGCTTGTTTATAAAAAATGGCATGTTCACACGACTTTACAGCCTAACAGGTACACGTTCGAGTTATTCTACAGATTACCGTACATTTCTCATTACGGTTACTGTACATATTACAGGAGTGTGCATTATGGCAGCTGCATACATACTATTTGAAAAGCCGATGCCGCTCTGATTCATTCTTGCTGTGAACCGAACTGGTGCATTGTTGATGTGGAAGCCCGGGTGCCACTTTCCTTGCGCAAGTGATACGCTTGTTAAAGTACCACGGTTTTGTTGTGTCTATCCTTAGTATAACGGCTTAGGTTGTAAACCACAAATTCTGCATTAAGTAGAGCTCATACTTAAGAGATATATGTCATTCGAAATGGGTATGCGTAAAGAAGATATCTAGTACCTTGTAGTATTCCGGATTTGCTTCAAAGTGGGTGATCAGTAGAACTTGGTTTCTGAATTTTTTCTTGTTCCAAGTCTGCAAATCTTTGTGCCTAGACTCCCCAAAAGTAAAAACACCACCAGGCAGAAGAATGACACACTCGTCATTAAAAGTGGTTCTCCCAGTTTGTTTGAAATCTCCTCGAGATTGCGTTTTAATTAAATAGTACTCCGTAAAAAGTAAAGTAGCAAATATTAAATTTGAAGAATACAACGTCATAAATAACTTTCGAGCCGAACCTGTTATGACCCACTACCCAACCCGCCAACCCACTCATCTTGCACCATCTACCTATGCTACTCTATATTCTTCCGGGAGTAACACTAACCCGTTTGACCGATTTCAAAACCACTCCCATTTTTACGCGATACATATTCTACTAACACCTGACTATAAATCCATGCAAGGTCACTCTATTTCTGATCTACAACGTCTCCACAGTCTAAGTTGCATCAATTCAAACTTCCAGTCTAGAACTTCAAAAACAAAAGAAAACCGACTACAGCAAGAACCTGATAATCAGTCTAGCAAATTAAAACACAGACTTAGTGGGATCTTACTTTCGCTTTATCGTTTTAGACTTGGTGACAATCAGTTTACCAAGTTTCCACATTTCACTCCACACAACCCATGTCTTTTTAGGGGGTGTTTGGGCTAGCTCATTCAAAACAATTGTAATGTGCTTATGAGCTCTATAGGCTGTATGTACGTTTCAGTTTTATATCAGAGGTTATAAAGTAAAACTTAGAAATGTGAAGCAGGTACCTTCAAGACAACCACAGGCTGTAAGATGGCAACAAACTGTAGTGGTTCTTTCCCACAATATGCATAACCCTGAAAAGAATATTTTTTTCAGCATATATATGTTTATCATCATTGCAACAACTGAATTAACTGTGATGAATAAAAAAAAATGACAGATACACTACCTGAATTGGTCTTCCTTTCAGTGAGCTGAACATTGTTGTGGCCAACCGTGCAGCCATGTTTTGATCTTCCTGATGTTGCAACATAAATCCGTGTTAGCAAATAAAGTATGCTAGTCCAAGAGGATTACAGTTAAACACCGTATCGAATAAAAGACTGTGTATAACTGAAGGCTGTAATTTTACATTAAAAATAAATACTGTAAATAAAATAAAAATCTAAAAACAAACACTAATTAGATATAATCAAACTTACACCAAAGCAGCAGCTAAAGGAGCACGGAACCGAAGCCACAACTATACACTTCGCCGGAAAACCTCAAAAGGCGACGAAGTCGGTGGTTGTTTTGGCAGTAACCTGGTCACTAACCCTGAACAATCATAGATGTTGATGTTCATCTGGATCGTTGAACCCAACTTTTTGCATTCATGAGGATTAAGATGCTGGTTCCGGAAAGAATGATTGAATAAGAGAGGCGGTGAGATCTGTGTTCTAGATGTGCGTACAAAGTCGGTAAAATAACGTTTAACCAACATCAGAAGGTAACCAAGTTCTTAACTTCTTCGGGTATCCAACAAAAAAGACCAACGCTCAGTATTGGACTACGTGATTGGGGTTCTTGTAGCCTGCCTTTGGGCTTAAACTATATTATTATTTTAAAAACATTGGATTTCGGTCCATTGGTAAATGTATATATAGAGTAATAAGAAAACTCGTTTCCCAAGCTTTCTCCATTTTTTTGAGAGAATGGGTAGAATGGAAAAGGAATGCTTTTTTGATTCTCTATTCCCTTTCTCGACACAACCAAACAAAAGAAATGCTACTCATTCCCTTTCTACTCTTTCCATTCACCCATACCAAACAAAATAATTTACTATACATATTTAACTTTATATGTAGCTATATTACAAAAGTTGCCCTTGAAGTTAGGACTAGTTTTCCTCTAATATTTAATTTAAATATAGAAATGAATAACATATGAATTTCAACAGTTTTTCTTCGAATTTGACGTAAATAATACTAATTTAAAGCCTGATTGTGACGTTGTCTAATTCGATTGCATGCATGGATTTTTATTGACAATATTTTTAGGATCTAGGATATCATTTTCCGTTAAAAAAAAACGCTATGCCGCATTGTTGGTTTGTTTAGGTCAATATAAATGATTGCTAGTTTACGGTCAACGATAAAAGACGTCAAGCGTGTAACATTAGTTGTTACTAACGGCTCCCAAGTTGCATCACCGGAACTCTAGAAATTTACTCATTTATTTATATAAACTTATTCAAATGCATATATCGTTAGTTTAAGAGTAATATTACCCTAGTTTTACTTTTCCTCAACGTTTCATATAGACATCATTTATTAGGGCATGTTTAGCGCACAATATTATTAGAAGATTATGCTTATTTTTTTAGAAAAATAAGCTACTTAAAATATAGCTTTGTTTGGTTAACAGAACTTCAGAGATTTTTAAAAATAATTTTTCATAATCTTAAAATCAAATGCTACATCATATATCTTATTATATACTATCGTTGAAAATGCTCTAAATGATTAATATGTGTTTGTTATGGCGTAGCCATGTAGAGGCCAAGGTGGGCCATGGCCCACCCACAAATCTTTAGAAACTATACATATATATTAGCCCAATATGATAAGTGTCTTATAGTGTTATACAATACTTGATTGGCTAAACAATCCTCAACATTAATCAAGTTCTTGTAAATTCAGGTTAGTTACTTAATTTTATACTTTACATGTTTTAGGTTCAATACTTTATTTTTATTATAGTTAGTAGGTTACTTATCTAGTGACTAACTTACCAATTTGCTTTGATTAATTTTAGTTAATTGTTTGTTTACAATTTAGATTATAAATAATTTCAATTGCTTATGTAATTCATTAAACAGATTCGTTTTGATTAAGGGTTTGAGGGCTTGAATTAGTTTTGATTAAGGGTTTGAGTGTTTTACATGTTTTTTGTAAAATAGTTGTATAAAACTGCTTTCTAATTATATTTAGATATTTAGATAGATTTTGTGATTTGTAAACTTTTATACTGACAAAATCATGAGCTCAAAGCAAAAAAAGATAGATTCGTTTTTTTCACGAAACATTTTGCCAAGACGTGAAGAGAAAAGGTCTTCTTCTCACACTGAGTGTATCTAAGTAGTATTAGGACACTGATTAAACAAAACATTACTTTTCATTAATCGTAAAATTACAGTCCTAAAGATGACAAAAGATACAAGAGGGATAGGCGGTGTTGCAGATTCAGATGTTGAGCTTGTAGCCAAGAGCTTCAAGCTTGGTTCTCTTTGACTTCAGCAAGTTCTTCTCAGGATGTCCTTCAATCTTGGCTCTCAGGTCTTTGCAGAACCTTACATTCTCAGCAGTCTTGATTGGGGAAGCCATCATGAAGTACATAAGCATAGCCTTGACCCCAGCATTGTCGATGTCTGACCATCTCTGGAAGGAGGGGTTGCCAAACTCATCAGTGAAGCATAGTCCTCTTTCAGGTTGTTCAAGGACATGATTGTTCACGAAGGTGACTCCTTCAGGAAGTTCTCTATTGCAGTCCAGGCCAGGAACCTTGATTTCAGGTTCAGAGACAACTCTTTTCCTCTTCCTTTGAGAAGGCTGAGATGAGGCAGCCTGAATGGCTGATACTGAAGGTGGGAGCAAAGAAGGAATGCCCAGTTCTATGTGCTTCTTGGCCAGGCTCTCATAACGAGTTTTGAGAGATTTCATCAGCTTAGGGACCACTACATTATTTTGCTTTGTAATGATTGGAGCCAATTCATCGAGTTCAGTGATCCCAAAGTTTGTGATTTTGAAGGGATTATGAACCTCAAAGTTTCGTATATCCTGCCCCCTGAAGATAGTGACAACTGCTGGATTGGTTTTCGCATGGATTTTGACATTAGTGATAGGTTCGGGACTTAGTCTCTGGTTCATGATCCATGTGTATCTGTCGATGTTCTTTTGCCTAGTTTCAGCAGCTATCTTCAGCTTGGCATCCCTCTTTTGTTGAAGTTCCAAAATTCTTTCTTCCTGAGCCTTTTTGAACTTCTCACCACCCTCTCTCTGTTCCAATTCTATGGGATTAATCCCAAGAGACTGAGCTTCTTCATTCACTACCTCGATAAGAGCAGCTTTGCTAATCCTCTCTTCCTCAGCTTCTTTCTTTGCCCTTTCCACCTTGTCAAGGTATCCTGAAATTTCTTCCTCAGTCATCCAATAAGATACTCCATTGATGACATAGGGAATCTTGGATGGTTCATCAGGGTCACGCCTAACCTTTCTGGAAGCTGGCACCAGTTGGGTAGTTGGTTCAGGTTCAGCGGTGACAATACTCTTGCCTTTATCAGGTTCCATGTATGAGGATATTGGAGCAATCTGAGCAGGAATCTCCCCCTCAGTGTGAGACTGAGGTGCTTCAGTAACTGGGACTTCAGTGGCATTTGGCTCAGGAATAGGAGCTTCAGTGACATTCTCCCCCTCAACTGTTGCCGGAGCGTCAGTGAGAGCAAGAGTTGGTGGTGGCACTGAAGTCGAAGGTGCGGAAGACTCCTTGAAGGCCTGAAAGATTTCAGACATCATTGACTTGATCTCCGAACTGTCTTGTTGAAGGATAGACACTTTTGCTTCGAGAGAAGTGATGTGTGCTATTTTACACATACTTTTGACCTTAGTTTAAGTGTTATATAGACCAAAAACTAACGTGAAACGCCAAAGATATAGTGTTTTTGTGTTTGTGACTGTGCAGGAAAGGATATTGCATAAATGGCATGAAAACTAACCAAAAAGCCCTAAACGAGCACGAGATTTGGAAAAGAGTCAAGAAGCCGAGTCAAAGATGAAATTTACTCAAGTAAAGCCCGTGACGATGTTTTCATTACTTAAA